>CM042331.1:27243834-27376334 GCA_023566125.1 Zingel zingel | reverse complement strand
AGGGAGAGGGGAGCCAAGGGAACCTTTTTAAAGATGTTTACTACACAAATGGAGTCTCCAGAGAAGACAGCGTCCTGATGAAATATGAGAGATAGCTGTCGACATTCTGTACTTTTCTCCTGGCTGTGTAGACGGAGGCAGGCAGGCAGGCAGGCAGGCAGGCAGGCAGGCTGGAGGACTAAGCTGTAATGACTTCCCTTCCTCTACCTCACTCACCGGGGGAAACCAATAAAGTTACAAAAATAAACTTTACAGATGTGGAAAATGTATTACCAAGATAGGGAATAGGTGACTACACTTGAAAAAGAAATCGAATATTGAAGGTGCACCCAAAAAAAAAAGCAACGACAAAAAAAGTTAGAGTAAGAACCTTTTTAAAAAAAAAACAAATTCACATGCAAATGTAAACACGCTTTACATTTTTTTTTACATATTTAAACTGTAAAGTGATACGTAAACGTGTGAATATCTTTTAAAAAAAAAATTGATAAGTCACACAAGGTGGCTTGGAAATGCAAACCTTGGCTTACGCAGTAATCGGTCAGACCAGGCTCTTTTGAAATACGTTTGGAAGGCTGCATGGTGCGAACATGTTAAATGGGCTCTCATTGAAGTCAGGTTTGTTAGTTTTGTGTCTGCTCTTTTGAAAGTTAAATAACCGTGCATAAGCACCTTTTAAAATTTGGTGAACTACAGAGCATAACAATGAGAGAATGCAGACTTTCCATTGGCTTTCCCCCCCCCTCCATCTACCATACTGTTTAGATTCATTAAATTCTATGGTGCAATAGCTGTGTGCACGGCCTGTGGGCCTCCTATGTGGAACGAATATGCATTGAAATAAAATGTATGTAAGTGAATGTACACGGCGCGGATTTGACTGTGGAGGTGTGGGATGCATGTTAGCCTAAACTGATTGAAATCGATAGGAAACAGGAAGAGGTGTAGAGTATTACATAGTCAGTGGTTCTGGTACAGCAGAGATGTTAGCGTGCTTGCTCCCCATGTAATGGCTTCACATGAGCATACATACATATGGAGCCCCACCGCAGCAGGCTCTGAACAGATAAGGGCCAAAGCTTTTTTGACTTTCTATTTCCTTTTCAGAAACCCAGCCGAGAATCGAGCCGTCAGGGTTCCTGTTCACCATCGTCGCAATACCGTTTCCATTTTCTTGATTTGAGCCGTTTGTCCCAAGTTCCTGGAAATGGTCCATTAAAACAGACACTAATTCAACTTTCAGTATCACCAATATCACCCTAACATACGCACAAACTGATATCCGTCTCAACCGTAACTGATTTTTCATCCAAGACTTGCACAATCCAGCTATGACCACGTTTTGATTAAACATTAGAATCTGACACGTGAGAAGCATTTGTACCACAGAACCACACATTTCAGATGGATATTTTTCTTACCCTGTGTAGCCTTGTACTTGTACTATTTGGTTTCTTTCTTTCGGCCCTCTATCTGTGTCCTGCATCTGCTGAGAAGACACCATGTAGGAGTAGTGGTTATCAGGCCCTGTTCAATGCAAGCAGGAAACATACTGATTAGAATATGAACAGACCACAGAAAGGAAACTATGGCGCACACACACACACACACACACACACACACGGTCCAAGCTGCTAAGTATTGCGACCTATTTGACTATTTCTTAGGAAATATAATTTGTGTGATTGAATTTCACAGCATGACCACATGAAAGAGTCTCCTCTTAATATATGAACAAGCCAGAGTGTTATTCCTCCTTTCAGTCAGGATTGAGTCAATAGGAAGACAGACAGACGCACACAAAAACGTCCAATTGACAAGCAGTCAATTTCTAAAAAGCTCACTCACAAGCAACTTCTTATACTCACAGTTTGTCCTCTCGCTTTGAGAAGCAGTGAAGTGTGTACAGGTCTCCTTGGCATTGTGAAATAGCTGTAACGTAGGTTAGGTTTAAAAAGAAAAAAAAGAAAAAAGGCCAGGAGCTTAACTGCACTTCACCACAATTGTTACAGTTCCAAGCATTGACTTTTGGGCTGGGTACAAAATGCCCACCTGATCGAGCTGTGCAACGACTGCTTCTCAGTTTTTTTGGGAAACATTTGCTTGATGATGACATGCTGTAACTGTAAGCCACGTAGTGTTTGTTTTGATGCCCTTTTCTGGACCATTTCATTAGTTTTTAGTAGTTTATCATGCATTATATTTTTCCAGTGTGTATAGTTACTGAATTATTTGTACTTTCAGTAACTGTTTATATTGGGTGTATTGTCCATTTCTCATGTTGATGTTTTTTATTTCATATATTTGTCCTTGTTTTAAATAGGGGCGAGATTATACCCTTTATTCCACCAAAATTGGTGCGTAAATGCATGTTTTTTCTAATTCATTCTCTCTTTGGAATTTGTGACAGATGACAGAAGTTACCGACAGAGGCGACGTGTCATAGCATCTTGCAGGAAAAAGGGTGATAATAAGTGTGTCCAGCCCGGCTTCATGTTTCCATCGCTGCAGATGGAAACGTGGTGGAGCCGATACGTACCTGTGACTACAGCAGAGTCATTTGTCCCGGGAATGAAGGCCGATTGTAATTTTTAATTAGATTGCTTCTTTTCTCTGTTTGAAATCAGCGCAAATTGAATATCTTTGCATTTTAAAGTGCGTTTTTTTGGGGGGGGGGGCGCAGAAAAGCAATCTAACTAGGATTCTTTTGGTGTTCTTTTGGTTCTTTTTCTAAACATCGACAGATAAGACATGGACATGCCACGAAGTAATGATAACTAGCATAGGCGCGGAAAATACTGATAGAGGTGTTGAAATCATAATCGATACATCGAATCGTGGACATGGACGATGCTGCATCGATAATCGACCAGGCCATAATCGATTATTTCTGTTTGTAATTTATTGTAGGCCTAACAACATTTCTGTTTACATATTCTGGTATGTTTTGCACATTCAGGAAGTGCCATGTGCTCAGTGCTGTAGTTTTATGTATCCAATTTATTTAGTATTAGAGCACTGCAGAATGTTTTGTTTTTTAAGCTTGAAAAGGTATGAATTAAATGTGCTATATGGCTTTAATAGAAATCTCTCGGATGAAAACGCCTCTTTAGTGATTCTTATTCTTAGGTCCCATGGAGCGAAAATTTCACTTTGAGGTTTTTTAACATTAATATGAGTTCCCCCAGCCTGCCTATGGTCCCCCAGTGGCTTGAAATGGTGATAGGTGTAAACCGAGTCCTGGCTATCCTGCTCTGCCCTTCAGAAAATGAAGAAGAATTCAGCCCGCCCATGAGAGAGAGACATCATGGCTTTCAAACGAGCAAAGTGATAGTTTGTCAAAACCACACCCCCACCCTCCACCTTGCCCTCCCTCTCTCCTCCTCAATAGCTACAGACACAGAAATGGCACATCCTAAGGAAAGCTCATTGTGGGACTGGCCTTAGTGGCTGTAATTCTGCACCAAGGCTGAATTTCAGGAAGGAGACTTCAGATACAGTATTAGGGGACCAGTAAGGCCTATATAAAAGAGACTTCAGATACAGTATTAGGGGACCAGTAAGGCCTATATAAAAGAGACTTCAGATACAGTATTAGGGGACCACTAAGATCTATATAAAAGCATCCAAAGAGCACCATGTCACGGGACCTTGAATTTCCCACGAAGCTGATCGCGCTTACGTGTCCGTTAAACTTCTCATCTCCAATCCTATCTTTATTTGTAAGAAGTGGTGCTGTCCTGAGTTGAAAGATTTTAAAGACTTTATGGCTTTAATATCGAGTTGTATTTGTGTTTTTGTGTCGGCCGCTGTCCATTTCCTAAGGCTCTGAAATGCAAAAAAATGTTGAATACTTTTTTTTTTTTTTAAAGGGCGTGCGCCTGTGCGGACCCACGGAGGAAAATATAAATCGGCACCTATGATTACTAGTCCTGCAGTGTAAACTTGACAACTGATTGAACTTGTGGAAACCTACTTGATCAATTGAATTTGAGGGACAAGAGAGATAGTTTAGGCAACTCACATCTGACAACAAAAAAGACACATACTTATGGTCTTCGAGGAGAATATGCAGTTGAAATTCCGAAAAGTCTTGATAACCAATACCATTTGGACAAATCTATTTAAAACACACTTGACCTCCAGCTGGCATTTTTAATAGCTTTGGATAAATGTAGCCATTTACCAATTGCAATTTCAACACACCGGAGAACCGATACAACACAATGGCCGAGACAACCATGGAGGTTGTGTAGTGAGTCTTCACTCCGGCAGCCAACAGTCACCTCTGAGGCAGTTTTGGCTTCGTTGCGGGCATGTCAAAATCTGTACATAGGTGTTTGTGCAAACATGTGTGCGTATGTGTATGTTAGCTATTAACCACATTAAGATGCAGATTAAAGGAGGGAGCAGTACAAGCCCTGGTCAGTAAGTTGTGTTGACTTACCTGCGGCCTCCAGCAGTCCCGCTGCTCTGCAGGGCCAGAAAAAACATGTGCTTTTAAGATGAGATTATTAATATAAAATTAATATTGAAAGGGTGATGTGTGTATGTCTTTGTTCACTGACCATCTTTGAAAATGTATACATGCACTTCAGACGTTCCCCTATTATTGGACATGTATGTCTAAAGATAAGTTAAATATCAGTGAAAAGATAATAACTAATAAACATTTGGGAGTGGCTCAGTTGATGCTAAAGACGCTTTGGTAACACTTTACTTGAAGGTATCTACGTAAGAGTGACATGACACTGTCATGAACACATGACACAGTCATGACACATGAACCCTAAACATAACCATAACTTGTCATGACAAAAACCGAATGTCACTTATTAAAAGAAGCGTTATGTCATAGACGTGTATGACTTGTTTATAATGTTTATGACACGTTCATGACAGTGTCATGTCACTCTTATGTAGATACCTTCAAGGAAAGTGTAACCAACGTTTTACTGTGATGTGAGTCCTTTTGAAAAAGACAAAAATTAAACTTTTTCCTCAGTCTCACTTCCTTGCCAAGAAACATGGCTATTCATTTCTCAAAATTATCCATTATCAACAAACAGTGATCCCATGAATTCCCAGCTGAGCAGCCAACAAAAACACAACGCAATCAATCCAATTTCTTTCCCTGAAAAATTACTGCTACAAATTACTACCACCCATTATTATTAGGGCTGCCATTTCGACTGTTACAAAGCAGAATCTAAAGATCGTATCTGAAAAGTCAACTTCCTGTTGTCGGACCGGGCGTACTGTTTGCTGCTGTTATTGTTTCTGCGCAACAATCTTTTTTGTATATCTGCATTAGGAGGCCCATAAAACTTAAATGTGTCCCCACCAGAGCGTCTTATGACAGATTTCTGACTTGAGAAAGAGTCATAATAGCGAGGAGTGTTTGCTTTAGATTGCTATTTAAGGGGGGAGATCAAGAAGGGGGCCTATCAATTACTGACCTCAATGGTCAACCTCCTGACTCATTTGGACTCCCACTTTACACACACACACACACACACACACACACACAAACACACACACACATATATATGTTTGTTTCACTATCTTTGTGGGGACCCGTCATTGAAATAATGCTTTCCCTAGCCCCTTACCCTAACCTTAACCATCACAACTAAATGCCTAACCTTAACCCTTACCCTCACCCTAACCATAACCTAATTCTAACCCTAATCCTAAAACCAAGTCTTAACCCTCAAACAGACCTTTAACCTTGTGGGGTCCAGCATTTTGGCCCCACAAGGCTGTGCAGACCCCACAAGTATACTATATTCCCTGGTTTTTGGACCCCACGAATATAGTAAAACAAGCAGACACACACATACGCACACACACACACACGCACACACACACACACACACACACACACACACACACACACACACACACACACACACACACACACACACACACACACAGAGCCACAGGTTAAGTCTGGGGTTTTGGAAGGATCTCAGGGTGAACATTAATTTCTTAATGCATTTTGGATCCCATGGGGGCTGTCCTCAAGAGTAGGCCACACGGGACCACTCTGCCCACTCTCATAATAGGATTGAGTGACTGTGGAGTATATGATGCGGATGACTCCACATCTTTGCAGTCAAAATATTTAACTCCTTAAATGAACTTTTGACTCCTCCTCTTGATTTCTTTCAATTGTTCCCTTTTTCAGCATTTTGATAGTATCACACTGGCATGCATGCGTGTGTGTGTGTGTGTGTGTGTGTGTGTGTGTGTGTGTGTGTGTGTGTTTGTGTGTGTGGTCGACGTCTGTGCCGTGCAAAGGAAAATAAAGCCGTCATTAATTAGCAAGGTTGAGTTCCTTTTCTTGGTTGTTTGTTATTGCTATGTCTGAAGCGGGAAGGAGGCAGACAGCTAATTGATCGACAGGCTCTCTGGGACTCGGTAATGATAATCAATATTGACACATGTTTTCTGCCCTCTCCATAACTCATAAACATCTCTACGCAGGCAGCCGCACGGCCGAGCTGGGTATGTGTACGCCTGCAGCACACAAACAAAAACAACCAGCATGTTCAAATTTAGACCAGGAGATGAAATGGAAAATGTATGCTCGGACAAGCTTTTGACCTCTGCGCGTTTCAGAAGGCTGATTCCGGATACTTCATCATTTTGGATTAAAAGTACAGAGAGAAGTTTTTTTTCTTTTCGACCGTTGTCAAAATAAAGACAAATAAATAAAAGATTGCAGTGAATTCCCACTGAATTCCTGTTATCGGGATGGCCGATTGTGTGAAAGAATTTGTCTTTATCTGTCAGTGAAATCACCAAACATATGATAACCATGGCAACCATTTTAGGTTCAAACCTTTTAAAAATGAAGACATGGTACCATCAAGTAAAGCCAACATAAAGTAAGACATAAGGTCAGTGATAAAACAGTTAAAAGAGTAATTGATTTAATATTTAACATAAAGTTAATCAATCTAATCAGTACGTAAGCTTTTGACAAGTGTAAAAAGTGTATTATACTAGTTTTGGTGGAACGTTTTAGATTTAGTCTAAATTACAGCTAGGCCAATATATCCGCTGACCTGATATATTGGTCAATATTTCCGTAGCGGCCATAAAGTAAGAGGAGATTGCAGTACAGGAATACCAAAGATGTGTTTGATGAAGTGGCATCCAATGTGTAGTTTCACTGCCAGAGAGCAATGACAAGTTCATTTTTCAACTGCAAAATGTCCCGCTTACTAAATAAGTTTATAAAAAAATGAGAGATGACAAAAATGTTAAGTGTATATTGAGTGTTTCCATGTACAAACGAAGATCAGCAGATAGGGTTATCTGATTTTTGTAACTCAAAGACTAAAATGTTTATAATTTTTTCGCATTAAAACATTATAATTTTAAAAATATTTGTTCAATAGCAAATTTACATTTGGACCTACTAATATCTGAAGACTTTCTTTATTTATTGTGTCAACAAGGGCTGTGTGATATGTGACGATATATATCGTTAAAACGATGTCCGTTGTATACATATTTTTCTATCATTTCTATTGGGGTGTTGAAAAACCAGCAGCCGAACTGTGGTACGGCAACATTTACGTCATTTGGACGGCAGTTTACGCTCTGATCCTTGCATGGTATGTTCATTTTGCACTAAAGTTCTTAATAAAATGAGAAAATACTTTTCATTTCTCAAGTATTTAATCTGCACAGGAGAATACAAAAATAGGCTTTACCACATGGTTATTTATTTCAAATAGTACTATTTATTTATTGAATTACCATAGAACATGCTGTATCGTGATATCTATCTATATCTATATAGCTAGATAGATATATAGATATCGTTATCGAGTTATGAAGTGGCCAACGCCGGGATAGAAGATTTTGGCCATATTGCCCAGCCCTAGTGTCAACACCATGGCTTGACAATGGAGGGGGTGGACACCAAAATCAGTATATCGGCAGCACAAAATTGGCAGCTTTTGTCGCAAACTATTGGTCTCAGCTTTTCCAAAGCCACATAGATGTCAGGGGGTCGGCGACACAATGTGGCAGCCTTTTTTGGAAGCAGGAGGTCAGGGTCTTGGTGACACGGGTGGGGGGCACACGATGAAAAAGAACATTTGGGTCACTGGGCAATTACCAGCACGCTCCATCACAATAAATGGACCTGCACATACTTCCCCCTCAATTAATGCATTAGAGGGGTCGGAGGTTATGTAAGCACCATCCTCTCTGCCAGAACTGGGTGTAGTGTCATAATCCAGGAAGTGTGGTGCTCAAACCTGATTGGTTGTGTGTGAATGCTTAGGTTATATGTCAAAAGAGAGGTAGAGGGAGGGGGGGGTCAGTGCAAGGGAAGTGCTGTGCTGCTGGGTGAGTTTGGTTAGTTGTAGTAATGCCTTATTGAAAACTTGGCCAGGAATATACATCATTCTTCACATTTTACTCGAAATAAAGATGAAGGCACAAGTTTTTGACGAAATGAAGTAGCCTTGACACAACCTCCCACTGAGACAAACTTTAAAAGCTTCCTCAGTATTTGTTTAGTATAATGTATTATAAAAACTTATTTTTCATGGAAAATCACTTAAACTTTACTTTGACCATTTCTCTACAAGGCGAAAAATTGAAGGATGTATTACATGTCTGACCTGTACATCCAGTAATAATCCCGCAAGCTTAACTGGAAAAATTGTAAGTAACTGAAGTTGTGTTTGCATAGAGGCCCATAACAGGAGGAAGGCAACACAAACTCACGCACATACTGAAGCCCTCATTGTTTATTTATTCAAATAGTGCCATGACTGGTGTATTATACCGGCTTTCAAATGTCAGGTAAAGGTGTAGCACCCTTCCTCTCTCCCTTTCTCTCCCTCTGTGTTTCTATTAGGGGCTTTGAAAGCGAGAGCACTGTTAGTCGTTGCGCCTCCGGCCAAATTCCACATTCATGCCGAACACACACATGAGCTCACACACCTCGCTAGTTAAAGCTTTCTAGGAAATGTGAGTTGACCTCTCCTTTCCTCACTACACCGAGCCTGTAAAGAGACAAAGAGAAGTCAAGCCTATGATACTGTGCAACGTTTGTGGTCATCCCAGCTTCGTTACGAGGCGATTTCCAATAATTCATAGATTACATTTGTTGCTTGTCGTGTAGCATTACAGTAAGGTTTGACTTACAACCTAATTTGCTGAATCTGGCCTTTTTAGCAATGCTTGATTCACCAAACAAATACTAACTGTTTCCACGTTCGAGGATTATTTGAGAGGTTTAACTTTACAGAAAACCAGAAATGTGGACTTGAGACTTGTTGACTTGGACTCGAGTGGACTCGATTCACCGTTTTGATGACTTTCGACTTGATTTGACAAAAAAATAAATTACTTGAGACTGGACTTGTAAGTTATTTATTATATTTAGCAAACAAACACTAAGTAATAATAATAATTTGACAGAATGGAAATGGACATCTTTTATAGCTGGTTTAAGAACTATTTTAGGTGGAAGTGCTTCCTCTCACAAAGGCCAGGGTGTCCGAAATTACTCACCATTTCATTTATTACCTATTTACCTACTTAATAAACTCTCAGTTTATTTATTTTGTGAGCAAATTCAAATTTCAGACAGCTATGAAACGTTATCCTTTTTTGCACCATCACTGAAAGGTGTGGAATCACTCAATATCATTTTGTCTATCGACAGTGAAGCATTGAATTGTGGGATTTGTTTTAGCAAAAAGTAGTATACCTGTCATATACCACGCTATTCTTTTCATTGTGTTGTAAGGACACGGCTTTGTCAAAAGAGTTTACAGTAATGCAGTGGTGGAGCTATTTTGGAAACGGACATGTTCTGTCTCGTTTCCTTGGCCGAAAGAAATGAGAAAGGAGAACTGAGACGGTCACTTCTCTGGCCTCTTAGAGAAGCTGACCATCTCTTATCATGACTGCTACTAAGACACGTATTTAGTTTTACACCTTCCTAGTCATAAGAGACTTTTTAAATGCACCTAAGGACTAACTCTTCCCCACATCTCACCATACACTAGAAAAACACATACATTTTTTTAAACTGATCTCTAAATAATACAATCCTTCTCACTGCCACTTGTGGCCACCAGTGTGTAAAGCTTCCTCACACAGATTTCATTTGGTAGATGCGGCAGTCCTGAATTTCTCACATGACCGTGCAACTTTATTCACGTGTGCTCTGTAAAGTTGTACTTGCTGCCATCGCTATTCAACTCAAACCAAATAGCAAGATAAAGAGAATTTAAGTTTAGATATTCAAACAGGCCACTGATTTGTCCAGTGTTCAGTGCACCTTTTTAAAAACATATTCCCATGTGTAGTTCTATCAGCCGGTATATAAGAAAATATTTGATCCCAAAGTAAAGTTTAGACAGTCCATGAAAGCGCAATACTGCCACTGAAGTTGTAAAAAGGGAGCAGGGTTGCACTCCATCACAACCAGTCAATCATTCACCAATAATATCAGTTAAAACCCTCCCTAAAGCGCTCTTTACATTTCCGTGTATGAGTGTGTGCATGCTTGAGTGTTTACAAGGGTAGTTGAGGCTATGTTATATTAAGTTTTAAGGGAGTGTGTATGTGTGTGTGTGTGTGTGTGTGTGTGGCTGGGGGTTGCACACACAGGGACAGAGTGTCTTTCTCAGTGGCGAGACTTTGAAGTCGGGGCAGTTCTCTCTTTGAGGTGGTCTATCCCCCGTTCTCAACAGCGTTAATCATGCGTGAAGAGAACATGCTCGCTCTGTGGTCGACCGGGCATCGCTACTGATGGCTTCCCTCGGTCTCCATGTGGGATGGAAGGGTTGGGCTGGAGGGGGGTGGCAGCTATGATTAACATGGCCAAAGGGCGACCACACTAAAAAGAGAGTGCAACAAATAAATATACGGGGTCAACTCGTTCAGCCGTAGCTACAAAGGTAGAAGGGTTCAAGGCAATTGAAATTTACAACCAAGAAGATTTTTGTTTTTCTTCTTTACAAGCCAATAGACAGGAACTCTGCTGCAGATCACTTCTAGGGATAGTATAATAATGCAAAGCAGTCACTATATGGCCAAGAGTGTATGGACACATACTTTTGTGCGCCTTTGGTGAGGGACTGGTTTTCATGGTTTGGGTTCTTATTTCCATGGCTATACAGTACTATGGCCCCACATTGCAATTGGTATGTCTTCCCCATTTACACTTAGCTTTTTGATATCCAAAATGGCTCAGTGTAAAAGCATCCAGGTAGCAACCAAGACGATCTAATCTAGACTTTGTCCATATACAAAGCACTTGAAAAGACCAGTGTAAATGGGGCCTTGAAGTGTCTTTAATCTAGATAAACTTCAGGTGAACTTTAAGACACTTAAATTACACTTAGCCATATGAATGTATATCTGTTGGCCACATCACAAATCTGATTGCATCCATGAGTGTACAAAGATCCATTAAGCTATGGTTTTTCAAGGTGTGGAAGAACTTGACTGGCCTGCAAAGTGGCCTGCACAGTGGCCTGCAACGTGTCTTGAAAAGAATCCTGGAAGACTGGACGCTGTTGTAGCAGCATATTAATGCCCATGGTTTTGGAATGAGATGTTCAACAATCACAAGAATACAGTGTTTGGGTTTCTACATACTTTGTTTCAATGTCTACATACTTTTTTTGTCGCGTAGGTCTATATTTATCGCACCAGGGTCATATTAATAATAGGGCTGTCAAACGATTACATTTTCTTAATCGCAATTCATCGTTGAATTTCTATAGTTAATCGCGATTAATCGCATGTTTTATCACATGATTAAAATTCTATTATTTTGCATTTCAGAACTCTTTTTAAGTACATATTAACAATGGAAAGCCATTCTTACCAGTTTATCTTGATTGAGAATCAAATTAATGCAAAGAAGGTGACTTTATGAACTTGATTTTAAGATTTGTATTTGTTTATTATATATTTAATCTAGTCACACATTTGAATTTAACAACAACTTTGAATGCACCACAAGGCTGTAAATTGTTTCGTTAACGCGTTAATGCTGACAGCCCTAATTAATAATTGTATTAATAAAGGCTAAAGGAAGTTGGACAGGTCAGGAAAGAAGTGTAAGAGATTAAAGGGCCTAAGGAAAGTATAGCAGGGGAAAAAGAGCGAGAGAGAGGAAATGAGTTGGAGGGGAGGACTTTTAGCAGAGGGAGGCACAGACAGTTGAGTCATATTTCAGGCCTGATTGGAACTGACAAAGTGTTATTGGAGGACTCGGTCCCCACAGCATTGTTTGCTTTAGAAAGTCAGGGCCAGATTTATTATGACTGAAAAACATTAGAAAGATCGGAAGTGGGGACAGCGCAGGGAGCACGGCATGTCTGTCTGCACACAGAGAAAGGGAACTTGAAAGGGCTCGTATGGAGATGTATTAGGCCAGATCTGACATTTTATGCCGTTCGTAAAAAAGATTTAAAAGTCTGGTGTTGAAAACGCTAATGCAGTCAAAGGAATGACAGAATATTACCAATATAAACCTGTCAAAGCCCACAGTCTGTAGTTCTCCATTAGTTCACTCATGGAGACAAATGGCTGCCATTTGCCACGTTTAGTGTTATGGCCGTTGGGGTTGAGGGGCTGAGGAGACAGATAAGCGTATACATCTTATGAGTATATACTTTTTTTTATCTCTGCACAAAGCCCACAATGCCTCTGTACAATCCGATACCTGACAGCAATAGCATGTAGCAAACCTAAGCGGGGCAAAGTGTGGAGCTACCTTGCCATTGGGAGCAAAATCTGCTTAGTGTCTTTCTCATGTAGCCAGTAAAGGTCTATATTGCAGAAAGAGTTTGTGTAAAAAGCCATGAAATTAAATTACGAGTTGACCTTAATCATTGTCATACTACTAGTATTGGAATTAATTTCCAACTATTTCATTGAACATGAACTCAACTTAACAAGGTCCAGTGTGTAGGATTTATGGCGATCTATTGGCAGAAAAGGAATTTAATGAATATGTTTTTTATAATCACCTGAAAATGTGATTAAGTGGTTAAGATACACGCCATATAACCACAATGTTCTTGATTTGATTCCGACTGGGAGCCTTGGTTGCATCATATCCGTCACTCTCCCTGCATTTCCTGTCTGTATCGCTACTTAAAATAACGGCGAATGCTAAAACATAATCTGAAAAACAAACAGAAAAACAACCTTAACGTAAAGCTCACCTAAAACTTCACATTAGGGAAATCTACCTTTAACTGCAGTAACTTATAATAATAATAATAATAATAATAATAATAATAATAATAATAATAATAATAATAATAATAATAAAAAATATATATATAAAAGAAGACATACAATATAATGGGTGGCTGTGATTTAGTTGGATACATGTCGAACCGTGAGCAAGGCACTGAATACCAAATAGCTCCCGTTGGGCAGGCCAGCATCTTGCTCGTAGAAAGGTGGTATATAAGTGCAGTCCATTCACCATGTATATAATCTATGTCATTTTTAATGTAAATATATTCACGTAGGTTCACAACAAAGTCTATAGAGTAACCTCAAAGTGATTTCAATATAGACACATGCTGCTGATGTTTCCTCAAATGTTTTTTATAAGCTCTGACCACACAAAGAAAATCCATTAACCTCCAATGTAAAAGGGTGGTGGCACAAGTTCCTGATATCTCTCAATTTTAACACCAAAGCAGATAACACTTAATACCATCTCCATACACAAAGAAATTTTTTTCGTATATATATATATATATATATATATATATATATAGTTGAACTCACCCTTTAAAGATAAAACAGTTAAACACAATAGTAGTATTTAAGTCATGCAGCTTAAATAGCAAACCCCTGGCTGTCCCATGAAAGCTGCCCCAGTTGTGTTGATGATGTCCTGTATATACAGACCTGTCATGAATATGAGGCTGTTGCTGGAAAAGTACATGTTGCTCGCTCAACTTTCCCTGTATAAATAAAGCTCAGAATAGTGGGATGGCAGAAAAGTTAACACAGGCAGAAAAACAATGGCTGCCAGAGCAGGGCGCTCTCATCCTGGCCAGCGCTCACACATGTTTTGATAGTTAATGAACAGTGTGGGGAGGCTAAGCTTACTGTATTTGAGTAACCTCCGCCTGACCCGCCTACCCACCACTCCCCTCCTCACACAGTGGGATAGTGAGCGACAGCGGGAGAGAGGGAGGCAAAGAAGGGGGCCACGGTGGTGCGTTCGGGCCCTAAATGAATGAAGGCTCTAGCTGGTCGTTGCCTGTGTTGTGTTTGGCTTGGCAGGATCTGTCCGCACATGGCCGTGGCACAGACAGCCAAAATCAGCTGACTGCCGCCGAGTGTTCATTTGAGGCTTCTATTGGTTTAGGGGCGTTAATAATTCGAAAAACAGAAGCTGAACAAAACAAGTGCAATATTTAAACTAGATATGTTAATGATTACCTGTTTAACCGTTAACCAACAGTTACAATTTTGACCGATTTCAGTTAAACAGTTAAAAAACAATGTTAGGCAACACTTTACTTGAAGGTATCTACATAAGAGTGACATGACACTGTCATGAACACATGTCACTGTCATGACACATAAACCCTAACCCTAACCATAATCATAACTTTGTCATGACAAAAACCGAATGACACTTACTAAAAGCATCATGTCATGTCATGTCATGTCATGTCATGTCACTCTTATGTAGATACCTTCAAGTAAAGTGTAACCCAATTTGAATAAAACAAAAATAAACAAGTAATGAATTAACATTTGCATGATAAAACAAAAATAGGCTATACAATCCATTTTTTTTTTTGTTTGCACTAGCAAGTTGCGTTTTAGGCACAGACTGTATAAAATATGGTTTTAAGATCCTTTTATTCTGCTCAGTCTGTGGCTCTCTGCTGGACAGGTGACACATGCCACTATATGGATGAGGACTGGTGGGTTAAATTGGCCATCCTACACACAGAGTATGCCAGGCAGGCACACAGCTGGCAACCTCTCAGGTGGATGGGTTGGAGAGGGAGACGGGCTAGCGCTCCGCTGACAGCTGCAGACTTGTGTTGGTGCATGACCGGTACAAGATCGCAGCTGTCCACGGAACGTGGAAAGTATGCCCGAGCCTACCAGACGGGTGACTTGGAACTCAGTCACCTGCTTGTCAGTTAACAGTTAATGGTCAGTTAAAGGGTCGTTTGGGGGAAAAAAATCTAAATTAGGATCCCTAATGTAAACTATATAATGCAATATTATGTCTGAATTTACTTTAATACATTACGGCTGAAACAATTAGTTGATTGGTTTATTAGTCGATTGACTAAACATATCAGCCCTTGTTTTGACAATCGAATAATCATTTTAAGTCATATTTTAAGCATAGATGCCAAACCTTTCTTTCTCTTTTGTCATAGTAAATTGAACATATTTAAGTGTCGGACTGTTGGTCTCACTAAATCACACATTTGATGATGTTCTCTTGGACTTTAGAAACAATGTTTTGATATTTTTATCGACTTTAAAGTTAGCTGGAAAATAATAGACTAGAATAATTGTTAACGGGGGAAAAAAAAAACGTTAGTGCTGCCTTACAGTTCATGACATTTTAAGATTTTTTTTATTTTATTTTCAATATGAAACAGCACATACGTCAAGGAATGGATAGCAAAGCATCATGCAGACACACACACACACACACACACACACACACACATACACACACACAGTTAAACGGAAGACTTAAAGATGCAGACAAAGTGACGACAGAGTGGAGAGGTTGATTAAAGAGACAAAGTATGCAGAGATGTGGAGAGGAACGGGCAAGTGTGGGAGGGAAAGAGTTAGTGAAAGGGACTTGGCCTGGCAGATGTGAGCTACCTTGGCTGTGGCACAGTGCAAAGCTCTTTTGCAGGAGAGAAATCCAGCGGGTCCTGAGCAGCTGGTGAGAGTGCCAAGAACTGAGCTGCCTGACAGATGACAGAGAGAGAGAAATGAGGAGGGAGGTGAGGTGAGGGGAGAAAAGACTCTCAAATTCTTTTAGGTTACAGACCCACGAAATAGACCCGCACAGACGCCAATTTGATACGATTTTACTATTCCTTTCCAAGTTCATATTTTAATTAAATGACCTGGTAGTTTAATTAAAGATTATCATTAATTGGATAATTTGTTAATCTTCAGTGATCTGTCATCAAATCATTATGTGACCCTCTTTGCAGGAGATGGTTCAACCAAAGTGCCACCAGTTCATAACATGAGTAACTTTTAGTCCTCCCAAAGGAACCTGGTCATATCCGTACACCCTCCCGTCCTCCCCTCCTTGTCCCTCCAAGCAACAGCAAGGGTGGGGCCTGATTTTGGGGGAGGTAAGTTCACGGTCTGATCCCGAGTGAGGGTTCCCTTGCCGGGTCACAGAGTCGTGCCGGGGTCGGCGTGGATTTGCTGATCTTGGAGCGATTAGCCTAATACGATTAGCTGTGATACGACACGCTAGCAGAGCCAGGTGTTAGCTGAGGAGTCAAAAGCGTCGGCTATAGGGGATCGTGGCCTGATGCATTTTTAAGGCCACAAGTTAGATGATTGAGTTTAGAGGTTATAGCGACTGTGTTTTCAAGCTGGAATCAGGGTTTTGTCCCATAGCAGACACACAGTACAACAGGCCAAGTGCACAAGGACCCCTCGCTCAGGTTATCTTATTTATTACAAGAGCTGTGAGAGGAGCCAGTTCGGCTGGCCCTTTTGACAGGTTTAGAAAACTCTGTGTTACACTGTATCATCCAGAAATTGTACAACATAAGAACAACTTCTTCGACTCCCAAGCTCTCGTCACAAGTTGAATATGTGTCATTACCTGGTCAATTTAAAAAGAGAACAAAAACTTTTGCAGACTTTTTCATTTGAGTTTTTTGCAGAAAATGACACATTGTAAATGAACGTAATCCTGGGTTTTGCAGAATTGTTCAGTGTTCACGTTCTTGCCTAGCTGTAGGCTTGAAAAAATGATACTGTCCAGTATTTATTTAAAAAGAAAGATTAGAGAACGAGAATTAAATAAAAGTAATTTGGTGCATCACAAACTCACTTTATCTCACCTCAGAATTATCTTGCTATCGGGCGCCTGAGTAGCTCACCTGGTAGAGCATGCGCCCATATACAGAGGCTCAGTCCTCTAAGCAGTGGCCGCAGCTTCGGTTCTGACCTGCTGCGGCCCTTTGCTGCATGTCATTCCCCCTCTCCCTTTCATGTCTAAAGCTGTCGTGTCAGAAATAAAGTCCCAAAAATTGCACACACTAAAATAAAAAATAAATAAAAAAGAATTATCTTGCAATCCCTTAGAATGTCCTGACTCTCAGGTTGGGTAATACTTTAAATTTGTGACCCGAAAATTGATCTTCGTTTTTAGTGCTATAGAAAAAGTTTCTCTCTACAGAACCATGTGGCATTGGTTTTTCACACAATCATCTGTCCAGTCTTGTGTATACGTGCATATGTAAAAAAAGATTAATTCAATTAAATTTACCAACTTTGTCAAATTATACTACCACTTATCTCAGGCAATTACAGATACAGTATGTCTAGACCAAAATCTATAATTTTACGGAGACCCAACCATTCCTCCAAGAGCAATTGCACCTATTGAGAGGAAATCAATATTAAAAGACAAAAGGGTACTTCTGATCCTGTTTTTTTTTTTTTTTTTTTTTATATCAAAATCACATATCCAGTGCCATACATTGTTAGGGATAGCTGTAACTTACATTTGAGTGAACTGTCCCTTTAACAATTAATACAGGTAATCACAACCCTCATTTTTATTTAGGTTTAAAATGGGAACAGGACAAGCAGTGAAAAGTATTTTCTGTTTAACGAAAACATGCCAAAACTCACCGAAACGCAAATCTGAGAAAGATGGAGAGAGAGAGAGAGAGGATGGATTGGTTGACCTTTGACATGGGCGTGGGTCCAGGACTGGCCCAGACGGGCAAACAGACGCTGTTGGTTCTGGCCGTGGACACCGGCTGTGATATATGTTTTCCTGGAAACAGAGAGAAGGAAGTCGGGGCTTTTGAAATATAGCAGATATCATTTATTTTTAATATATGGGAGTTTGGAGTGCCTGCACTAACTGAACTCAAAAGAGATTTCGACCAGAATGCTTTGCGGTGGAAATTGCACTTATAAGACTATAAGTTAAGTCAATAACAGCTGGGGACTGCTGTTTTAAATCCTATTTTTCCTTTAACGCTTGTGTTGTCTTTCCCTCGACCATGAAAAAACACTGTTGTTGTCCCTATCTCAATGTTTTGTTGCTTTTTTCAACAATTTCTTTTTTTTCAACATTTTTATCATTTTCCCTCCGTCTTTGTCCCTTTTGTTGACGTTTTGTCACTTTTTTCGACATTTTTGCCACTTTTTCCAGTGTTTTTTAAGTTTTTCAGTTTTTTTTTTTTCGTAGTTTTTGTTACTTTTTCCAATATTTTTTACGCTTTTTCCCCCCAACGTTTTGTCGCCTTGTTTGACATTTTCGACGCTTATTTTCCGACCTCCCATATTTTTTATATAAAAAAAACTTGGAAACGGGTCAAATCTGACCTCAGGACAACATGAGGGTTAAGCCCCTGATCTTGTATATAAATACTGTGTGCAGTATGTGTGTGTGGAAGGGAACAGTAAAGCACAGCGAAGCAAAGGCCATGTCAGTCAGATAGCGCAGGTGTGGTATCTGTGTCTGACCATCCTCTCCAGTCATCAGCACATAAAGAATTGAGCTTTGTGCCATACACACTCATGTTACCTCAACTTTACCCTGTGGAAAAACCAGCCAGAGTGAGGGACATGGGTTTGTTACTTGTAAAGGACTGTGGGAATGACCCAGGAGAGTTGTGGGTCAGCACCCGGTCACACTTCCTTCTGGAGTTACCACAGGGTTTTTAAATTCTGTCACTTGTGTTCCCATCCAAATCTTTTTTTTTTGTTTTTTTTGTTTTAATCACATTTCTAAAAATAAATGTTCATAATAAAATATTAATGAGTATTTCAACAAGTGTTAATACTAGTAAGGATAGGCAAGGCAAGGTTGTGACAAGATTATATATTAAGCACCAGTAACTCTGATACATCATTGCTGCCTATATGATGTAACAAAAGAGGTTAAGGTAACTCAATGTTGTTTATTCAACAAACAAAACTTCTCATCCAGCATTTATTGCATCTTCTTTAATACGATAGAAGATACAACCAATTCTTATTTTGTTACATAGGCTATATATTGTTTGAATGTCCCAGCAATATCAGTATCCAGTCTAATATTGGACTTTTAGTAAAAGTCACTATTGCCCTTTAATACAGCCCATTAGTGGAACTGGATGAACATTGATGGTGGCTGTACTACTTAGTGGGCCATGGTATTCAGATTAAAATGTCAAGCCATCAAGCCGGTGCAGCCAGCCATGGTAGGTTAGCCTAAGCAGATAGAAATGTAGATGAAAGGGTCAAGCTGTAGATTATTTGTCATTGTCATTGACATTTGGAAGAGTCATTGCATTGGTATTTGAAGGCAGTTTAAAAGTATGTCATACTTGGCATCTATAGAATGCTCAGCCAGCGTTTGGCATATTTCACCATGTGTATTGGTAACTGCCATATCACCATGGCCACTTATTACTACAAAATTAAAAAAAATAAACTATGCAAATCTCACAAAGCAACAGACCAACAGCAGACATCTCTTTTTTTGATCCATTCCAATTAATGCTGCAATGGTTCCACAAAGTCCCTCCTGTTGGAACACCTGGCTGTTTAAGGGGGCTCCTCAAGGACCTTGAGGTCCAGGGGCCGAACCTGGAGCTTCCTCAGCCCGAGCCCCAGGGCCACCTTGCCTTTTGTCCCCAGGACGGCAGCACTGCTCGTATTCCTCGCTCCCAATCCCAGCTCCGTAAGAGAATACCCCAACTACATGGGGTCCAAGGAGTGGTCACGACACCAAGTGCATGTGAATGCATGCATTTGTGTGTGTGTGTGTGTGTGTGTGTGTGTGTGTGTGTGTGTGTGTGTGTGTGTGTGTGTGTTTGTTGATCTGCATTCTTAATTGAGTGACTGGGTGGCTGTCCATGTGCTGCTGCTGACTGGAGCTGAATAGTGCACCTGCATCATTGTTAGAAGTGCAGCGCTCGACCCCTCACCCTTGACTTTTGGCCTGTAACTGTAAACCTGGAAATACTGGAATACAGCAGGGATGTGCTAGACCTCCCTATGTAGGGACACTTTGTGTGCATACGTGAATTTGCATTGTATCCATACCAGGGTGTGTATGAGAGCACAGAGCAGAGTGTTCTAGGTGTGTGGTTGGGTCATCTGTGGATTCCGTTTACCTTGAAACTTCAAGGTAGCGCTTGTTGATTAAAAATGCAAAACTTCCTACAAGAGTGAACAATAGTCTCAAAGTCCAAAGTCCAGGCTTCAAACAAAAGGCCCAGGAAGTGTACAGAAGCCTGTTTGGCAGCTTTCGAACATGTGAAGCCAGCTGTGAAGGACATTAGGCTCTGACGCCAAGGCCGCTGAGAATTACAGCGTACAGTATGTTTGAGATGAGAACTCCCTGCCAGGCCCCAGCTGTCCCTTTAAGAACTGGGTTATTACTGGCTTTATTGTTATTACTGCCTGTTTTTTAAAGGGGCAGGCGAGCCAGGGGAGTAATCTGCCCGTCAGCACTCACATTAATGGCCTAATTGGTCTTTTCTCTCCCAGTCAAAACGCAGGCCTCAGCCTCACGGAAATGCTAAGCCCTCAGAGCCCCTCGTGCCTAAATTCCCCAGAAATGCATAATGTCTCTGCAAAGTGGAGCTGTCACTAAACTTCTCTCTCATTCACATTGTTGTCATTCCTGCTTTTTTTTTTTTTTTTTTTTTCTTCCTTTTTTCTGTTTCCCTCCATCATGCTTGTATCATTTGTGGCACCAACTTGAATGGAACTTCAGTGACTTTAACCCCCAGGCTTAACGTGGGTAATGTATTGTCAACCATAAGTCTAATATGTACACAGGACATGAAGAGTAACATTACATAAACAAAAGAATGACTCATTGGGGTGTTTTTTTTTTTTTACTTACTTACTAACTATTTACTTGATTTGACATCAAGGATTGCCAGATGCCAGTGTCCTAAGATGTTGCTGTTATCTACTTGGTAAGTTGACTTGCTCTTCTTCACAATGCACAAGATTGTAATGTAAAGAATCTGGTTGGCAAGGTTGGGTTAGTTGATTAATTGCTTGCTTGAGGAAGTGGAAATTAACCAACAACCGTTTTAGTAATTTATATCTTCAGGATTTGCTGCTTTCTGTTTCATTTGTCATTTCAAGAGGTTCCGGTGGAAATTTTCTCACAATTTCCTGACATTGTATTCATGATTAGTGGAATCGCATTGTGAAGATGTGATCATATGTGATCTTAATGAATAATCATGAGACAATATCGAAAAACAATAATTATGCAAGTTTTAGTTTTGCATAAAGGAGTTGTGAGGAGTTGTGTGTGATGTGATGCATTCAAACAAAATACATTGTATTGTATTGTATTGGCTGCAACTACACAATTATTTTTTATTATCGATTAAATCTGTTAATATTTCAAATAATACTTAGAAGATAAAAAGAAAGTTCCCAGAGCCCAAGATCTGTAAATAGAGTTTTGGAATGTTTGACATTTTTTGCTTGATAAATGGAACGATTCATCAATCAGCGTAAATCACAGGGCTACAAAAGCACCGCTTATTAGGATGCTTTAGATCCCATCCATTGGCCCAAATTACGTTGTTGTCTGGTCGGGACGCTGGCAGAGATTATTCTCGCACTACAGTTAATGACAAAACTAAATCCAAATGGCCTGCTAAAAAAAAGGTGTGCACTCCATCCAGACAAAACTGGACTCCTCATCGTCGGATCTCTTGCCTCTCTTGTCTCTTTGGTATTCCTTGGTATATTCACATCACACACCAACAGCCCAGTTAGTGAGTGTACATGTGCGGCTTACTGATGTCACTTCACATGATTTCTGGGTATTGAAGTTCACATCTTTCATTTAGTTCTCACTGTCATTTCAAGCCAGCTTTAAACCCTCCAATACAGCTTTACTGGCAGCATAGGGACTTAAGTGGAGCAGTTTGACGTGTTAATGCCTTGCTTGAGGGCACTTTAGCAGGAGGCTATTCATTGGGGAGTCCCTGGGAGACCCTTGTCAATTTTGGCTAAAATTGCTAAACTTGCTTCAAGCTTTCCTGCCTGTTATTGTAGCAGAGCTTTTCTCCCTTGGTAGATGATGTAACAAAATTTGAGAGTTGCAGAGCAAATCTCCATTTATTTATTTTTTTTGGTCAACATCTCTGTCCACTGTCACCCTCCATTTCAGACACCAACTAAAACACCACTTTCAGATTGTTTGCACTGTCTATTAGCTCTACAAATGCTATTGTCATTTTTGTTCCAAGCACAACTAAAGCATGTGGAAACATTTCACCACATCGCTGTTTTGTCAACACTCTCAGACTTTATCTGTCATGACCTAATTGTGTAGGTGGCAGGCAACTTTTTCTAAATGTTCTGAGTGTCAATCCGGGGAGCTTTCCAGCGCCTTGTGTTCCCCCGTGAGTTGTGTGCGGGAGAGGTCAGCCACAGTGTCAACGTAGCTATCTGCAGACTGGGGGTTAGCCAGCCAAATGAAGAGATTAGTACAATGTGAACCGGCACAGGTGGATGCAGTTATTCTATCATTTCCTAAACTTAATTAAATCAGCAACAGAGTGAGGACGAAGAGGCCTGAGCAATTGACGCCTATCAACGTGGCCATCAACATAACCGGCTACTCGGTAGTTTAATTTTCAATTTAGCCCCTTCTCCTGCTCCCCTTTAGCTAACTGAGAAAGTAACACACACACACACACACACACACACACTCTCTCTCTCCCTTGCCAGATCAACCAAGTTGGGAGGTTAGGGGTTGGAGGTTGGAGAGGTGAAGGAGTAGAGCTCAGTTGGCAGTTTAGTAGGTGTGTGTGTGTGTGTGTGTGTGTGTGTGTGTGTTGGGGAGGGGTTTGGGGGGAGCTCATGTGTTAGTGTAACTGAAGCTGTCATCCAGCCCCAGGGTCACCTCCCCAAAGCACGCCGGCTGTCTCTTTTAATAGACTAAACACATATGTCTCTCTATACCAACACATGATGAGGAGAGGGGGGGATAGGAGGGGAGGAGAGGAGAGGAGAGTGTGGATTGACTTCATAATTGGCCTGTCACAATTTTTTTAATGGAAATGGAAATTGACAATAACATGAGACATTGCCATTTGGCCACATCATCCTGCGCTTTGATTAGCACAAGCTGCAGCCACTTTGCGTTGGCACTTGTCAGTGAATGCATCAGAAACAACAATCACTTAATGACTGAAACCAAGAAAACCAACTCGCCTGTTTTTGGTTAACACTTGCTGTGACAAGCTATGCTATATATAATGCGCATAATTAGACAAAAGGGGAAACACTTTTCTGATATACCGGTATGGTGGCTGATGAAACATCATGTTTGTATCTATTTTAAGGATAAGCATTTTTTGCATGTTATTAACTAAGTTATCTATTAGAATAATCCAACGGAAGTTTCTCAGTTCAAATGCAGAACAAAGAA
Source organism: Zingel zingel (assembly GCA_023566125.1). NCBI lineage: Eukaryota > Metazoa > Chordata > Actinopteri > Perciformes > Percidae > Zingel > Zingel zingel. The sequence continues at coordinate 27,352,645 of CM042331.1, read as the reverse complement.
TAAGAACTGCTAGACTTTTTGTAGACAACACCATAACTCATAATCTTTTCTAGGAAAATCTATTTTGGCAATTGTCCCTTTTATAAATGAGTCATTTAAAGTGTGTCATTTGCTTTAAATAAGTAAGAAGTAGCCTAATGATTTCTGGTCAAGAGATTATAAACATAAGTAACATGATATGATGATAAAAGATATAGCATTTGTGAGATGCCTGTTCTATGTTATATGCAGTCTTAGAGGGCTAAGAAATGCATTATCAAGGTCCCCTATTGTAAAAAGTGAGATTACCTTGCTTTATTTTATTATAAAGCAGGTATGGGTGCTACATAAATGCTGTGAAAGTATCAAAAGGCTCAACAGAGAAATGGACACAGCTAGTATTCACAAACTGTGCCTGTGCAGAGCGCAGATGTGGAAGACCCGGAAACGCTGACCAATCAGAGCAGACTGTGTGGATACAGGTATAATTCAGACGGACTGTATGAATAAGAATGCGTTTTTTTAAACATTAAAGCATGTAAACATGCTCTAATAGAAACCCAAAATACAAGTATGAACATGAAAATGAGCATAATATGGGACCTTTAAGCATTCTTAATGCCCCTCAATTTTACTTTACAAATCCAACTGTTTAATAAAGTTGGTATTTTTTCTTTCTCGGAAATTAAAAACATGGCATTTTTCTAAATGACACAAATGTATTAATTGTGGAGCTGTGTGTTCAAGTTTGTTTAGGAAAAAACAGTGAGTAAGACTTGAATGAATCAGGCTTTAAGTGAAAAGATGATGCACATTTTCTTTCGCCCCCAGACAGGGCTGGACTGGCCATCTAGCACATCGGTGTGCCGACGCACTTTTGGGCCGAATCGCCAATATAATTTATAGGCCACCAAAGTGCAAGGGAGGTGCAGAGAAATTACGGGAGAAAAAGATTAAGAATCTACAGGCGGATGCCTCAAAATGTGCCAACATTTCTGACATGTTCGGGGCTGTAGTAGCTGCTTCCACATCTGCGTTACCTCAAGTAGAGGAAGGAGGGGAAGTGGATGGCTATACAGAGAAGCAGAAACAACATCATGACAGGGAAGAAGCCGAGGAGGAGGAGAGTGACCATGACAGGGCCATGGGAGCGAGTGAGGAAAAGATGGAAGAGAGAGTAGATGATGACGTGGTACGGTGTAGGCAAATTAACAGGGACTCTCAGGGAGGGAGGGAGGGAAGGAGGGTGTGCGTGTGTGTGTGTGTGTGTGTGTGTGTGTGTGTGTGTGTGTGTGTGTGTGTGTGTGTGTGTGTGTGCGTGCGTGCGCGCGCATGCTATGTGCTAGCAGTTGGCCTGTTGGGTAGCTGAAAAGTCTGTGTGATCAGGTCAGGTCTGGAGATTAAGGAGACAAAATGTGCTGTTCTGTACGAGAGGAGGAGTGGAGGGAATCGATGGTATCATTCAAAAACTGATAAATGCCCTGAGTTCACAATAGCATCAAAACCCATACGTGTATATTCTCTTCATGAGACATACAGTTACCTTGGACATAAAATCAACATTGCAGGAGAATGGAAGGAGCAAGTAAACACCATCTTGTCTGAGTTTACATCTAGATTAGACCTGATTGACAGATGCCCACTGCCTCTGACTATGAAGTTGGAGGCTATCAGACAGGTAGCACTATCAAAAGTGCAACATCTGTTCTCCAACACCCACATTCAGCAGAAAGTCCTGAGTGAAATGAATAACAGAACAGTGAGCTTAGTGCGAAAATGGTTTAGACTCAACACACACAGCACCCGTGACATCATCTTTTACCCCCAGTGGGAAGGGGGACTGGGAGTACCAAACATAGAGTGGCTTTACACCAGCATGCGGATTTCCCATCTTCTGAACATGCTGAACAGCGACGACAAGGATGTTAGGGAGCTGGCTCGATCCTCCCTGTTCCTGGACCTAAGAAGACGCAAGGTCCCATTGGCCAGGGAGTCGGATCCCCACTTCCTAGGATTCAAAAGAAAAAACAGTGGAAAACTTGATACCCACTCTGCTGGTTTTGGGGTCTGGTCGGACTGGCCAGATCTGAATGACCTCTGTATTCGAACAGGAGTGTCACTGGAGTGGGTGCGGTCTGACTCTGGGACTGTGATGGTCTCAGAGGATATTATAACTGACCCTCTCACTGTCATCCAGGCAACAGCCACATATGGTGGTCACAGCCACCTGCTAACATCTGCAGGTGCCCGGCGAACTCTTATGGACTTACACCAACATCAACAACAACAACACTGGACCGGACTGAATCTTCAGGGAAAACTTGCATGTCTTCCTTTTGCTGATCACTCTGTGTCTCACTCAATCCTCAAGAACACTGCACTCAATGAGGACATTCTCACATTCACAGTGAAAGCCAGATTACAAGTCCTCCCTACTAGACTCAACCTCTCTATCTGGTTTCCCACAGCTCAGGTCCCTCATTGCCTGCATCACACCTCAGAACAGATCACTGAAACTCTGTCACAAATCCTAAATGGCTGCCATGCCTACAAAGGAATGTAAATAGCACGTCATGACAGAATAGTAGACCTCATAGTGAAAGACATCTCAAACCATGTCCCTCTCTCAGTAAGAATGTACAAACATTCTCAGGTAAAACCATTTATGTTTCAGCACTGCAGTAGTACCTCTAGTACTTTCTTACATCTGGTTGCCAATACACCAAATGTTGTTATTATCAATGAGGAGTCCAGTGAGGTGACATTTTGGAGGTAGGCTGCAGCTTTGATTCCAGCATGGAGGAGTCTTTCTACACCAAGGTAGTTAAATACCAACCACTCCTAAACACCATCTCAGAGCTGGGCTATAGGTGTACGCTACTAGTTTTCATATTTGGTAGCCTAGGAAACACACATAGGTTGGTAGTAAGAGGGCTGCAACAACTTGGGATGGCTAAAAAGAGGCTAAACAACTTGCAAAGTACTGTGCCATATCGGCTATTATTGGCAGCCGCCACATATGGCGGAGACGCTGCTACTTATATCCTTAAGAAGTGAGTATTGTGATACTTATATCCTTAAGAAGTGAGTATTGTGCTTGTTAAGTGATATTGTGAAGACCTGCTGCGTACCACTGGCCCATGAGGTTGTGTGTGTATTGTATTGCATCGGTATTATTTGTGTCCCTGTACTATTTTTCTTCATGTGGACATAAATAAATGATTTAAATGTGCGTGTGTGTGTGTGTGTGTGTGTGTGTGTGTGTGTGTGTGTGTGTGTGTGTGTGTGTGTGCGTGCATGCGTGCGCGCACACACACACACACACACACACACACACAGGCCAACTGCTATGTGCTAGCAGTTGGCCTGTTGGGTAGCTGAAAAGTCTGTGTGATCTATAAAATCAGTGTTGATACAAGCATCAGTGTTCCTTGAATTACTAAATTAGCTTCTCTTGTATTGGTGCTCTTTTCCAGGGCATATAATACTATCAGCTTTATTGTAGTTTTTGGGAAGGGTTATGGTTATTGTATTCAGCAGACACTTTTGTCCAAAGTGACAAAATATGAATCTTACAATAGTTAAAATTAACAGTAAACAGTTTTTAAAAGTTGCTAAGCCAATATTAAGAAAAATAGTAATAATACCAATAATGGCAATACAATATCAAATACCAATAATAATAAAAAAAAATAAACAAATACCATAAATATACAAATCACAACTCTAAAAATGAATTAATTATTTAAGTTTAAGATCAACAGATAAGTCTTGAGACCTCTCTTGAAGGATAAAAAACTATCACATGAACGCAGAACACTAGGCAACTCATATCATAGAATGTACGCTTATTTTAAGAGGAGTGTCTGCAGGGAATGTGTCTGACCAATCATGGTGGGTGTGGGCCGCCTGGGCCAAAAATGCCAGGGCCGATTTTTTTTTTTGTCCCAGTCCAGCCCTGCCACCAGAGATGTTGTTCAGATGTGATCCAGAAAGTTTTTGTTTGAGTCTGTATTGGCCGTTCTTTACTATTGTACCGTTTATGAATAATTATACAATGGTGAAGAAGCTGGAGTTGGTAAAGAGGAGAATAGAAGATAGCAGATGGAGGTGGTTTGAGGAAATGAGTATTGTGATGTATACAATGATAATTTAGTATCATGAATATTCCACAAACAAAATGCTGTTGGGTAGTTAGTCATATATAGGCCTTTATGTCTGAGCGCCTCAAATCTGCAGCTACATGGAAAACTGAACAATCAGCCATTAAAGGCGTCTGAAAATATTGTTGGTGGTGTAATGAATAATGTAGCCCAGTGTAGGTCAGTGGGACAGTGAAGTGATTTGTTTTTAACCCCATATCCCTGCAGGTCTTAGTCATTCCAATGCACCATGAGTTTTAGTGAAATGTCAGGTCAGCTAAGCTAGAAACCAAAGAGTTTTATCATCACTAAGATGTGCAGTTGTTGACACTTTTGAGGAAACAGAATATTCTTTTTTTCAATGATTCTTACTCAAGATGCCTTTACTGTCAAAGATGAACCGTTTTTTTTACAGTCAAACTTGTGTGGTCACAAAAAATTAGCATGAAGAATTTTCCTAAACCATTCGCACCATAAATCTAATTTCCTTTGACAGAAGTGTGCTCAGTATCTAAACGTGCATGTTTTTGTCAATATGACAAAATTGCTGCATCCGTTTGACTCATTTGGTGAATTTAAGCTGACCGTAACTGCTGTTCCTCGTGACGACAGTAAATACCAACTACAGCAACCATTCAAGCCAACAGAGGACAAGTACTTGATACTAAAATAATTCATTTTGGGTGTAGTATCACTTTAGGTAATTAGTTGGCTAGTTAAGTAGCTGATTCCCAGCCATAATTACTATTGTAGCTGCGAGCGGTTGCATTTTTTGAAAGTGTTTTTAGGGTACGTTTTGTTGGAATTTTAATGCCTAAATATTTTTCTTATATTATTGTTCCCCTCGCACAAGTCTTAGCTGCTGAACAGAACCTTCTTTAATGTAAGTAAAGAATGTGTCCTGTTGCACTGCAATGCCAATGGTTTTGCATTATTCCTACAGGACACATTCTTTACTCCCTTTAGAGAAAAGCAAATTATTTTAGTGGACTGTAACAAAATTCTCATTATACAAAAGAACAATTGTTGTTTCTGCCCATTTTTGTAGTTGGTTTTGGGAGCATCCTTACTAGCTGAATGGCATAGTTTTTTGTCAATTTCGGTGACAAGGGTTTGTACTGTAGGAGGAGGAAGAAGAGAAGACGAGGTCGAGGTGGGGGGGTAGCAGTGCACCAGAAGGGGTCCACAAGTGAGTCAGAAGAGCCTCCATACCCCCCCCCCCCCCCCCCTCCCCCGTCCCTCCCTTTCAAACAGAGCTGCTGGCTGGCTGTGCTGTTGAACTTGGCCTTGCCGTCACTCCGGTGTAACCCAACACCATGCACAGAGGGGCCTGACAGACCCCGGGACGAGGGGGACTGGGGGGGGCAGGGGCCCGCTGGGACGCAGAGTGCATTTCAAACCCATCAGTGTCAGTTAGTTCACTAAGTGGTGACATAATCACCGTCGCCATGGCTGCTCCTCTGGGAGAGCCAGGCATGGAGGGAGAGGCCCCCACCGCCCCCTCCCCAATGTAACCCCGCTGGGGTGGAGCTGAGGCGCTTTAACCAATCTGCTCTTCTTCTGTACTGGTTCCAATTTCTCAGATCGGTGGTATTACAGTATGAGGATATAGTACACTAGTCAATATAATCCAAGGGGAACTCAGTCACAGCCGTTTATTAGCCTGCGGTAGGACTGTTACATAAAGAAGTACAAGGGGCCACAAGCCAAAACGGTTGGAAACCATACTGGTTTAATATTTAACAATGTGTTGTATCCTATGATATTATTTGTATTTTTAAGTGTAATACCTTAATCTGAAAAGTAACTAGTAACTACAAATACAATTGTGTAAAACGTGCAATATTTAAAGTAAATTGTGTTGTAACATTTTAGATTTTTAAACAAGCCTTTCCTACCTCGATGTCTGCCACTGGTTTGCATTCATTTAGCATGAGATCAACTTGCACAGACTTGAAACTTGCTTCAGTTGTGTAATCCATCACAGCGGCTATCACATATGCCTGAAAGATATGAAAACCGCATTCAAAAATGCATGCTTTCACAAATGATCAACAGTTATGGAAAGTATACGCTGCATGTGGCTGTCCACTGCTCCTAATGCTAAGGATGGGTTTAATGCAGAGATTGAATGTCACTACATTGTACTGTACGATTGTATGTGAGATACAATAGAATAGAATACACTTTATTGTCTCCGAGGGGAAGTTTGTCATGGGCATAGTGTTACATTCTGTTGCTTGACAACACAAACATGTAAAATCAACATAAAATTAACATGAAAACATAGACATAAGATCAGCAAAGCATCTTAGGACATAAAAGGAGGACACATATGACTGTACAGACAATACGACATCTTAAATAGAAAATTAAAGTAAATAAAGTGGAAAAAGTGCTGGTGTATTTATTGCTCTGTTGTGCTAAGATTTACTGTTGAGTTCAGCAGCTTGATAGACTATATCAAGAATAATAGAGTTTATTCTTTCCATTCTCCTTCTAAAGTAGAGACGGCAATTTTATTGCATGTAAAACGATTTTTATGTGCCGCTGTTGAAAAAAAAAAAGAGAGACCACTGATGTAAAACAGTAAAACATGAAAAAGTGCATTCTACTTATAAGCACTACAGGTTAACAGTTAGTATAGTTTTTGTTAACTTATTCTGAAAATGTTAACTGATACAGTAAGGGACTGGTGTAGTCAAAGCTCCCCATCTAAATAAACAGCTACTGCATGTGACTACCAGGGTTAACAGTGTTTTTGTAATCTTTCATTAGTTTTGTGCATTTCAACCTAATTTGCCTCCGTTTGCCTCCGTTTGCCTCCTTTTTATATTATGCAGTGTTGCGATGACAACATAAATATGCCCTAATGAAGTCGCTCTTGAGCAGCATGCAGCAATGAGTTCGCCACTGTTTTGTTTCCTGTTTCAACCACATGAATAGTGAGGAAACTACCAGGGCTGTCACAGGAAGACAACAGGTCCGATCCAAATGACTAGTACGACTTTTCACAGAGAACTTGAAAGTGATGCTGTTTTTCACATCTCACCTACATGTTTCCATTTCAGAATCTGAAAAAATAAAGGCAGGGAGGCTTGTGCACCTCCCTCGCTGCTGCCGCTCTTAAGGTTGCAGTCCGCCTCGTTGTTGTTGTTGTTGTTGTTGTTGTTGTAGTAGCATGGATTTCTCTTTCCACCAATTTTTGAAAAAGCACAATATATGAATCACATTGCCCACTCATAACATAGAGATACACAAGTGATGCAACTGTAGCACATTTGTAGAACACAAGTTTGACGTCTAACAACCAGTCCTGTGTAGCTTTGTGTAAATCAAAGTTGGAAAAGGACATACTACTACTATACTAACAATAAATTAAGCAGTGGTGGAATGTAACTTTTAAGTAAGTACTTTTACTCAAGTACTGTACTTAAGTACAAATTTGAGGTACTTGTAATTTACTTGAGTCTTTTCTTTTCATGCTACTTTCTACTTCTACTCCACTACATTTCAGAGAGAAATATTGTACTTTTTACGCCACTACGTTCATCTGACAGCTTTAGTTATTTTACAAATTAAGATTTTTGCACACAAAACACATGTAGTTTATAAAATATGATGTTCTTTTATAAATTAAACTACCCAACAATATACAGGCCTACAAGTCCAGCTGAAATGATGAGCTGATTAAACACTTAGTTGATTGACAGAACTGTTTGGATTGTTTCCAGTTTCTAAAATATGAGGATTTTTCTGCATTGCGTACTTTTACTTGTAATACTTTAAGTACATCTTCCTGATGATACTGACATACTTTATGAGTATTTTTACACACCGAAATGTGTCCCGTAAGTACCGAAGAACTATCAAGTTTCTTCGTGTTGTTTGCTTGTTCTTTAATCAGATATGTCTTAACACGAAATGTTGGTATAGTTACTTCTTATTGCAAATTTCTTAAAGTGCTCATATTATGCTTTTTGGCTTTTCCCCTTTCCTTTATTGTGTTATATATCTTTTTTGTGCATGTTATAGGTTTACAAAGTGAAAAAGCCCAAAGTCCACCCCAAAGGGACTTACCATCTCCAACAGAAAACACTGTTCACAAACTGCTCCAAACAGCTCTATTGTAGTCCAGCCTTTACTTCAGAGACAAACGTGGTCACTTTGTAACACACGTTATAATGCTCGCCTAGCTGCTAGCATGGCACTCCCTCATGCTCTGCTTCTGACTGGCTAGTAGTCCTTACCTAGCTACTGTCAGGGCACGCCCTCATACTCTGCTTCTGACTGGCTAGTAGTCCTTACCTAGCTACTGTCATGGCACGTCCTCATACTTAATTTTTTTGCAAACACAAACAAGTAAAAGCTAAATATTCAATGAGGAAATACTGGCAACTCCCTAATTTTCGGAATCCGGTTCGGTGATATATGCACGAAAACGTAAAGCAACCAACACAGCAAAACAACATGACATGTTGTTGAGTTTGCCTGATTGTGGAAACTGGTGAGGGGTCATGTCTTTGATTTTGGCACGTACCAACTGAAATGTGTCTAGTACCAAGTACAAAAGAACTATCAAGATTCTTTGTGTTGTTCACTTGTTCTTTAATCAGATATCTCTTAACACAACATCTTGGTATTGCTGCTTGTTATTGCAAATGAAACCAATGCCTTTGAGAAGGCTGGCCTAATTTTGTTAAACGAAGACAAAAAAAATCTAAATCAAAGACATCTTTAATAATAAATGCAAATTAAGGTATTGTAAAAAAGTGTTTGATATCTGTAGTGAAACATACATTTTAATTGGTTTGATTGTACACGGTCTCAATCTGTCTGCACATTTCCCTAGCCAAGAGTGAGAGCTAGAAGCATCAATAACTGCATTTTAAGATAAATGAAGAAATAAATAAAGTAGCACAGTGATTGTCAATATTTGCTAATTGAATAGAAGTACATTATTGTCACTTGGGGTGTAGATCATACATTTAAGGTTGCCTAGAGAATGCGTAAGAACTTGCAATAAAGCGTACAACACAAGAGACTTTTCTTCTACCTTTTCTCAGAATATGTATATAATTCCATGCATATCAGTGAATCACTGCACCAGGAAGCATATGTTTAAATTATGCATTTACCATGAAATTGTGACTAACTCACCTATAGGGCACTATTCATATAAAGACTGCAGGATTTTCTGTTCTGCACCTTATCTTAGCGGCCAATGGCATACATCAAAAACACAGATGAGAAAGTAGCTAATATCGGGTTTTTTTTTTGTGTGTGTGTTTTGGTCCAATCTCAGAGAAGATGGTTATCATACTTCCAAGCTATGAGACCTCACTTTGTCACCATGCAGAGTACAGCTGCCCGTGTCGGTAGCGCTACCGGTATGCCTACGCAATGATCTTTACTTGATTTTCCACCGCTCAGACATTTCCAAATGACTGGGATAAAATGTGAACAAGTCTCAGGATGACGTGATCCCCAATAATGCCCTCCCTTCCATCAGCGCCGGCTATCTAGCGATGGACAAGACAAAGGAGCTTATCAAACAGGGCCGATAACACGGCAGCCAATTAAGATATGCTCTCTCTATCACACAATATGCGTTCACTATCGCTATCAAAGGGTCAGGGAAAGAGAGGGAAATGAATGGGATCGGTAAACGAAGACGCCCTGTAACCTAAATGAAAAGGCAGTATTTTGAAATGTTTCATGGGAAGATATCCCTTGACTTGAGAAAATGAGAATGTGTATTTTGGACAATTTGTACATATGTAAAGAAGGCATGGATGCCCTTGTTAAAAAAGCCCAGTATTAAGGTAGTGGGCACTAGATGGCACTAATGAATGGTAATTACAATAATCTGCTCCTGTAAAAATCATTACTTTCAAAATCATTGCTCAGATACTTGAATGTCTTTTACAAGGAACTATGTCAAGCAAATGGTAGAGCAAAGTAGGCACACCTGCCTTTGAAATATGAATAAAAATATTCACTTACATCATTGTGGACATATACACATATATATGTGGAAATCTAGTATATTGAAACTTGAAATTCAATCAAGTAAATAATTCAGATTTCTACCCATAAAAACACAATTACTTGAACTTTTATGCATAGATTTGGATGATCTCTTTAATAGATATATATTCAACGTTCCATAAAACCTTCTTGTCTTTTTTCACAATACAATGGCGTGTTTTTTGTGCAGCATGTTAATATAAGAGCCACCGCAAAACAATGCACTTTGCATCGCATCCACATTATTAAACACATGGGGTATTATTGACCTTTACACAATTAATTTGATGTGTGTTTTTTTCTCCCCTGCTGCTCATTTATAGTTTCAGTACTGTAATCAGATGTGCTCAATTTAGAAATGGGCTTCAGATTTTGAGGTTTCAAATTAGTTTTCAATTCCAGGTAGCATAAGTTGTGAATATCTCACCGAGTGTAGGCATCATGTTTTCTTGTTTCAGATGGCTTTTTAATGCAATCTCAATTGAAAAGACACTCCGTTTGATTATAACATTGATGATTATGAAATTTGAAAGTACAAGCAACCTATGAGAAAAAGGCAACATGATTACCAAATTTGAAATATGGACAAAACTGGAATTGGCTGTCACTCCCAAATTGGTTTTACACGGTGTTTTGAAAATGAGGAACAAAAACTATGTATTATTATATTATTATTCAATGTTTTTGCAAACGCAAACAAGTAAAAGCTAAATATTCAAGTTCAGTTTAAAAAAGATAGGACCTCTTATCATTTATCTAGAATTGAAGGTCTTATATGTACACCTGAAATATATATATATATATATATATATATATATATATATATATATATATATATATATATATATATATATATATATATATATACACACACATATATATACACACATATATATATATATATATATGTGTGTGTGTATGTATATATGTGTATATATATATATATATATATATATATATATATATATATATACATATATATGTGTGTATATATATGTATATATATGTGTATATATGTATGTCTATATATATGTATATGTATATATATATGTATGTCTATATATATGTATATGTGTGTATATGTATGTGTATATATATATATATATATATATATATATATATATATATATATATATATGTGTGTGTGTGTGTGTGTGTGTGTGTGTGTGTGTGTGTGTATGTGTGTGCCTTCAATTTGTCTAATTAGACTTGAACATTTATAAAAGAGAGAAAATAACACGATGGATTCAACAGGTGCTGAGAGCTCCGACTCTTCATGCAGTCCAGGATGTGATCCGACTTGCTTTACCAGATACGGCCCGAGACATGTCAACTTAGTGTAGATGTCAAACCTCCTGAGCGATAATGGCGGCCTGCGACGGCGGGGTTAGTTATCGTACAAACGGGCGGTCGTTGCTCTTGACCCCCACCTTGTGCCACGGCGGCCTTGTAATCGCCCATCTGGGCTCCGTGCGCCGCCGTCCTCCTGTTTGTCGTCGGACCTTATCGTAGGCAGAGGCTTAATCTGCACTGGTGATAAGATATGTGCTGCTGCTGCACGCACACATACACACACACTCACACACTCACACACACTCTCCTCACACTCCTGCTGTTGACTGGCAATGCTGTGAAATGTGTGCAATTGCATCACTTACTGTTGCAGCTTATTCATTCAAACCTTTTTGTCATATTTCTGTAGAATACTGGGAACTCCCTTATTTCCCATTGATTAATTTGGAATCCGGTTCAGTGATTCATGCACAAAAACGTAAAGCAACCAATACGGCAAAAACAACATGACTTGTTGTTGAGTTTGCTTGAAGAACAGCTTGAAGAACAAAACAGAAAAAAAGAGCAAAAACATCTGATTTCAAAGATTGGATGAGGTTTATCTCTAAAGTGTACACATCCTTGAGTTTCTCTGAATGCTGCCATATAAGGTCACCCTCTCTTAGGGTGGTTTAGGTAAGCTGAGAGAGAGAGAGAGAGAGATCATTTTGGCATGACCCCAGAGTCGCCTCTGCAGTGTTTGAGCCAGTCGTCTCTGCAGATTGCAGCTTTGAGCTGAAACTGCCTGTGGTGCAGATAGTTTCCTTGCAAACAGCAGCTTCACCGAACACGTCAGACAGGTGGAGAGTAATAATTAACTGCTGAGGGTTGACTTTTTTCCCCATGAAATGCGGCGCTCATGAACATATTCCAAACAAGGCCTAGATTGCAAACCAGCATCTTAATCATGTAAACCAATATCATATTTTGTTATGTTGCATTTCTGATTTTAGAACTGATATTAGGGCTGGGACAATATACTCTTGTCCCGATTCAACTCTTTCGCGATACATGGGTGCCGATTTGATTTGTATTGCGATTGTCATTCATGTGTGATTCTAGAAGTATTGTGATTCGATAGTATTGAGTATTGCGACTTTTCCTTCTTTAACCAAAAAAAGTTGAATAATACACTTCTAGAGACAATATATCATGAGACATTTCCAAAAACTAATTGTTTTCTAAGAAGAATGCACATCACATGTCAGTCAGTCAGTCTGACATTTATTTCATCTGTAAAGAAGAACAGAACATGGATGTTCTGCATTTTCTGCTTTCCGTCCGTTTTGCGGAAACTGGATATATACATACGATTTTCGATTTATTTATTTTTCCCCACCCCTAGCTTTAATAGTGTTTTGTTAAAACTGGCCTCCTTGCTTGGAGTCACACAGACCGATGTACTGCGTGTGAAAATGATGATTGCAAAATTAATCATTTGTTTCCTTTTTAAATCTATTTGTCTTCTTTATCTAAACCCCAAATATAGAAAGTGTTGAGTTGGTCAACCTTCCATTTGCTACAAACAACCATAAAGACGACAATAAAGAATTGTTAAGTAATATATAGGCTATGCGTGAACAATTGTAGTCTATATCCTTTTTTTTTTTTTTTGCCAAAAAGTCTTCCTATTAGACTTCTTATGAACAAATGTTCATGGCAACAACAGAACTCCAAATAGACTTTTATTTTCGCAATTTAGGATTTGGGAGGGTAGTGCTGTATAAAACCCTATCACAGATATAAAGCATATGAATAAAGTGTATTTAACCATGTTTCACAGCCCAAACTTGTCATTTTATGTAGCTTCTGAAACATGTCCTCAGTGCATAATCATGTTTTTCCTCATACAATTAGGACAGATCATGTCCTATCTAGGTGAGAAAACTGTGTTTTCTGAGCTGTTTCAGAGGGTGCAGGGCCACGAACGCAACATTAGCTTTAACAATAATAACAGGAAGAAATAGGGCCCAATTTGTCCACTCAGCCCAGGCAGACAGCTACAGACTCAGCTTTTATTTTGATAAAAGCCCCCATTTGTTAATCTGCACCCTGTCACACCAATATCTATTCAAAAGCTACATGTTTACTCCGTGAGATGCTATTCCATAGTAGGTGCAGGATTTGAGCCTATTCAGAAAAATAAGAGTATTGTGAAAAATGGTGTTAGGTTTGCAGAAGATTTGGCGGCGGCAGCTGAGGGACAGCCCAGTAACCTGAGAGAGCCTCTCTGCCACTGCTGGACTGTCGCCCATCTCTGTATCACCGCCGCAGCCAAGGCAAAACACACAAAATATGTTTACACCACGCCGATAAGATCCAGCATTCTGCAGCCGTGCACGTCTACACTCAATATTACTAGATACTGTAAAGCCAGTGTTTCCCACTGGTTGATCATTTACTTGTGGTGGTTTATTCAGTAATAAACTAGACAAAGGTTTATGAACTATTTATTGAAAGCCATGACTGCATAACATGAACAGATCATTTAGAAAGAAATAACTTTGTACATATTGAACAAACCAGCATAGATGATGCAGATACAGATGAAGTGTACCCTATAGTGTGCTTTGTCAATTAAATCTGGTTGGTTTGTCAAATAACTTTTACGGTTCAGCAGAAAAAAATACCTGATCAACCGGAGCCAAAATGTTACATTTAGGCTACTAAATGCTACTTTTTGTTTTCAAATAGGTTTTTTATGACAGAAATTTGGGTTTCAACCAACCAAATTATCAAAAAATATAATAACTTGGATGGTTTCATACAACCATTACTCTTCACAAGTAAAATAAATGATCGGTTCACTACTTTCATTGAATTTGGGTGTTTGACTCGATTTTATAGCATTTGAAAAACATTTAAAAAAAAAAAAAGGAAAAAAAAGAGTGACTAAAGATTTGGAAAAAGGCTGCAAAAACATTGAAAAAAGTGACAAAAAAAATCAGAAAGAGATACAAAGTGTCGATAAAGTCGACTAAAACAAAATTAATATATCTATCTAAAACAATTTAAAGATGCATTAGGTAAGACTTATAAAACTAACTTTCTGTCATATTTGCTGAAGCTGACCCTATGTTTGATTAGAACTACATGAAGCAGGTAATTAAACAAATCTGGCTCCTCTGGCTCCACCTACAGCCTGTAGTGTGATTTGAAAAAATCCACCACTCCCTGTTCAGATGCACCAATCAGGGCCAGGGGGGGTGTCTAACTGCGGGACTGAGAAGTTGTCGATGTTCAAATTTTTTGGCTAAGTCCTGGATCTTCGCAATCCTACCTACAGCACCTTTAATTTAAAATTTTGACCCAGAAAAACAAACGGTTGCACGGTCGACGGGAAGACAACACAACAGTTAAACAGGTTATGTACTAAGTTATGTACTGTGGGTTAGGGTTAGGGTTAGTGTTACTGTACATGTCCGTGTTGCACACATTAAGATCTCATCTGAACAGATTTCTGTCACTAACAACTCTCTATTGTTTAAAATAGGGCTGAGCGATGTATCGTTTTCAAATCCAAATCGTGATTTAAAAGAATGTGATTAGCTAATCGTGAAGACTGCGATTAATCAAATGTGAATGTTTAGTTAAATGTTAAAACTCTCTTATTATTATTATATTATATATCATAAGATAAATAATGGAATAATGTTACATATCACAGATTCAATGTTCCACACTTATTAAAAGAAAAATACTTATTGCTGGCAATTCATATCCATGTTCTAATCCTTTCATAAGAATATAGAGCAGTTTTGGTGGTGTCTCAAACTTAAAAGAAATAAAAATAATCGCAAATCGAATCGTAATCGCAATATCTGGCAGAAAAACCACAATTAGATTTCCCCCCCAAATCGTTTAGCCCTAGTTTAAAACTTTTACAGCCAACTTAATAAAATCGCAGGGTTTTTTTTCGGGCCCATTACTAAAAGGCTCAGTTAGCAATGATTAGCTCCGGTTAGCTGTTAGCTCTGGTTAGCTGTTAACTCTGGTTAGCTGTTAACTCTGGTTAGCTGTTAGCTCCATATCATGAGCATATCATAGTGGGGGGTCTGGGTGTCCTCCCCCAGGGACATTTTGAGTGTCAAAGACTTCATATCCTGTATTCTGACACACTTGTATGCACCAATTTACGGTGAATATACCTTTATTTAGCCCATGTGAAGAAGAAAAAAACGCAGATGACAATTCAGAATATTCAAAATTATGGCAAAGTATGTTGGTACGTACCATTGTGCATTTTTAGGTGGGTATATGGAAATCCTGGAGCTTTCTTAGTGGGTATACCTGTGTATCGTGTAGACTACACCACTGCTTTCATCTTGTTCTTTTTATTTTGTATTGAAACACAAATAGTTTTTATCCTAAAAGCATTTCAAACCACCAACCGCTCTTTTTTTTTCATACATGTTTGCTTATCAGATGCGGTGTGAATATCGATTTCCTGGATACGGGGTGATAAGGTCTTTACTAGGCCGGCCCCTCTATGAGTGCTGGTGAATATTTAATCTACCGTGGATTATAATGAGTGATTAAGCTCAGTCAGAGCCATATCACCAGAGCCATGCTTTTTAATAATTCAGTAGCAAAACTGTGTCGATAAACACTCTTAATGCGTTCCGGGGGGAAAAAGTTAGAAGCTTCTCGCTGGACGTTAACACAGAAATTCTGATTTAATGCAAAATAAAGTGGTGAGCCTCAGACGCAGCTTTGCCCTTTTGTGAAAGTTCCCAAGAAAACAGTTTGAATTGAATACAGTTGTGTGTGTGTGTGTGTGTGTGTGTGTGTGTGTGTGTGTGTGTGTGTGTGTGTGTGTGTGTGTGTGTGTGTGTGTGTGTGTGTGTGTGTGTGCGTGCGAACAGACATTAAGGAGCCTGAGAGGGCCACATAATGATGCCTGATGACAAGGCAAGTGATCTGGGCTACTTGGAGGCAACCATGAGCAGGCGAGCTGGCCGACTGTAACCTAAAACACACACACACACACACACACACACACACACACACACACACACACACACACATACACTGAAAGACTGACACTCATAGAAACACTAGTTGCTTCTCACTTTCTACGGTAGCTGACAATATACATGTCTTCTGTGACTAAGATTCAGAGTGAGGGGGTAGCCATGGCTGTACACACTTTGAATGTTTTCTATGAATTCTCCACTTGTTTAAAAATCACTGGAACTAGCCACATTTTGCATCACAGTTTCATACGTAGAATGTGATTTGCAGTAGTGTGCCTGGTATTGTTTTGAATCATTTTCTGTGTAACTTTTTAAACTGGGTGTCGAGTAAAACCGTGACAACAATCAAAGACGTTTTAAACGGCAGAAACGGCACAAAAAAATTTGAGTATTTTTTATTTTTTTATTGGGTTTCTTATTCATTGTACTTCAATTCTACAAATCGTGACTTCATTGTTCCCGATAAAAGAACGTTTTTACATATGTAAGAGGGGTAACATGCTTCTTTTGTGTTGCAGTAAAATAGATTTCCCTCCACATACTTAATATAACTCAAATAAAGCAGAGTTACAGAAGACTTTCTTGTATCCTTGTTTTAAATCAAAGGAACTCGTATAACCCGAGCTTGTCATATTTACAGCTACTATGAAAAATGTCTGCAGACGTACGATGGAGGGCAGCACAATGCCGCCACAAGGTCTTCTAAGAAGAGTGTGATTACTGTTGCTCTTTTGCCCTTTCATGCTGTCTGTTTTTTTTTTATGGCACACTTTCAATGGTACAGCACTGGCTGTAAAACCCAGGGCAAAATAATGGAGCGATCAAGACCTTATCACATCAGTTTCGGATGGGAAATTTCCCCTTATATATTTTATTTTCCCTGGACCTTTTTATTATTCAGGACAGGCAGTGTACAGTGCACGGTTGTGAGACCGGGAATAATCTCATGCAGCAGATTAAGTGGATTAATTAGGGTTTTATTCATCAGGGTGAATTGGTACCTAAAGAGCTTCCCCCTGCAATGACAAGGATTTTTTTCTCACCCTTAATTATCTTGGGCTGTGGAATGCAGTCCTGCATCGTGAACAAGAGGAGGCCTATCGCCCTGCAGTCGCACTGTGGAAATGTGAATCTTTGCGCCCTTGTAGAATGACTTAACTGTCGTTTATTTACTTCAACTAGAAAATGTCCTTGTTTTTGTCAACTTTTGCAGAATTAGGACTGCCCCTGTGTGAAGTCACGTCAGACCGCAAAACTGTTATCTCACGATCGAGCCCCTCCTCAGGCCCATCTCTTATCTTCTCATCATTTTCCACTTACAGAGCCTTCTCACACACTCTCACTCTCAATCTCTCTCTCTGTCAATAACCAATAGTTGTTAGAAAACCACCTACCATGCCATACACACAACCGCATGTGCACACAGTTGGCATGACAACACACACAAAATTCACTTGTAGTATTTAAAGTGATACTATAAGGTGTAGGTTTTACATGCTTTCGAATTTAACAGAAACGTGGCAAGTACAAAATTAACAACGCAATTTGAATGAGGAATTACATGTATTTACTTGCTTTTAGTTACTTTCTCATAATGGTTAAAAAGCATTTAGGACCATTTTATTAAAAAAAATAAAAAATAAAAATAAATGTGAGATGCAAAAGTGCACAAACAATTCCCACTGTTTTAATTCACCGAGCACACCCAGGATTAAAGTATTGCTACCTTCATGAAAGACATTTTTTTTGTATGTAACCAAAAGTGCATGTATTAATTCTACTACATGTACACGTATAAAAGATGAAAAGCTTGACACTAGGAAACCAAACAGAAGTACACGACACAAGATGCACCGATTGCATAAGCCGTAGCACAGCAACACGCAGTGTAACAGGCTGCCAGAGAAGAAAAAAAGTTTGGTCCTGGGTAATTTCTAAAAGCACGGACGAAGCAGATAAAGCTGGTTAAGATAATATCATATTTAATTTTAACATTTTCATACCACTAATGGGAAACTACCAACGCACACGGCCACTGGCGATGTACACTCTGTCTGTGCGGGGAGGGGGGGAAACCACAGTTTCGTCCTTTTCTCAAAAAAGTGGTGAAAGTGGGTTTTTAAGGCCCATTCAGGGCGAGACAAGAGCTTCTCAGAGACACAAACATGGACTTTCTCAAGTTGCAGTCTTTGGCCGTCGAGCACAAAGAGGCCGGGGAGGAGCCGAGCATCCCCAAACAGGCAGATAACAAAGTTGGGCTAAGGATTGGTGAGGGTGAAAGGGGGGGGGGGTTTAAAGAGGGAATAGATGGGTAGTGGGGTGGTGGAGGGATAAAGGAGGGTGGGCATTCAGCGACCAGGTCAGACGTAATGCTTGACTGGCGTAATGTCTGATACGCATCTACGGTCTTTAGTCTCCCCGTAGCTGACTGACAGGCTGGTGTGTGTGTGTGTGTGTGTGTGTGTGTGTGTGTGTGTGTGTGTTACAGTAAAAATGAAAATCGTTTAGTCAAAATTAACATTTTTTAATGTTACAAACTCCAACACAAAAGTTAGTTTAAATGCTTTAGGCAGGTATGTAATAAAACTAAAACATAACATAATACACAGTCAAAAAACAAATCTATAAATAAAAACAAAAACAGCTTCCAGATATCTAAATATGTTAACAGCTTATTGCACGTGTTACAGACTGTGTACAGAGCCTGTAGCCGAGCCAAAGTAGCGCACTTTTTAATAATTAATTTATTGGTTATCGGTAAAATAAAATACAGATACAGATAATCTGCAAATTGCCAGGCCATTTTATAAAGCAGAAGAAGAAAAAAAAATGTGGCTTAGATGGATGGCTACATCTTTGTCACATTGTTTAACACATTGTTTGCAAAAGTTGTAACACATCGTTGACCAAGCAATATTTGATCTTATTTGCACGACAGCATATTGTAGCCGTTAAATTAACAACCGCACCTCAAGGATGTGAAACTTTAACAATCCCCTATCAATACTAATGTACTAGTTAGGGTTGAATATACTGTACAAAAGAAGAATGGTAGATGCATCAGATTCTATAGAAACATTTGACTGATACAGAAGGTGAAATGTAAAGGTAAAGGCATGAAAATAGTTTGCCAAATGGCAGCCACAAGAGTCAAGTCATACTCAGAAAAGGAATGTAAAGCTAAAAAATGTAATGGATTATTTTATGGTTTTTTTTTGCCATTGAATAGGTAATTTTGGGTCATGCCTCTAACCTGAGAACAAGTCACTGCTTTGGCCCACAGCGGTGCACTTTCAGTGGCTTGAGAAGGAGCAAACGAACAAGACGCTGAACTCTTTCACATCATTGCGTGCACAGTAAACGAAGGTCAGATGTCTGAGGTGTTGCATTCTGATCATGTTGGTCTATGACTGGATATCCTGAGCCCTGTGACCTAGAATGACTATGGAGGGTGACTTATATATATATACAACTTCAAAGGCCCTTTGTCGATGAGTGACATTTTAATCTCCCATACTGCTCTGTCTGCTTCATCAGCAGCGTTTGTTTTGTTTGTATTCCTCAGAAGTGGCACAAATATACCATCCGAAAATTTCAAACGTGTGTGCACTGTACGGACCTTTTCTTTTGAATGGATACAGTAGCTCTTATCCTCACAATTTTGGAACTACAGCAAATGTGTGAAGGAGGAACAGTAGGATTCTAAATACAGAGAAGGGCGACCTGCATCTTTTGATCATACAGAAACCAGTACCTTGATTATTGATTGCAGCGATCTTCAACATAGTATTTAATATCAGATCATAGATGTATAAATACAAAAATTTAAATGGTGCAGAACCTAGTTGTAGATAGTGATATTATATAAGGATTTAACCACTAAACCTTTAATTCAATTATGGTCCTGTGTCATAATTTTATATTATATTTATACAAGTAACATAAGTAACACAAATAACATATATATATATATATATATATATATATATATATATATATATATATATATATATATATATATATTTATATATAGTATTATTTGCATTTTAAGAGAACATTTCTAAAGTACAGTATGTAAATGCTTAATATTAAAAATGCATACAATATATACGGTAAAGTCCAGATTCTTCTCATTATTTTTGTCCGATTAGTCACTATTGGAGTATCTCTTTATGTAGTTATACTTTTAATTTGTAAAGATTTATAGTCATCAACGAAAGCACTTATAATAAAAGTTGTATTCTAAAATAGTATTATGTCTCAATCCCCCATGAAATATAACCTGAAGATTTAAATTTGGTTTAGTGTGGCCTCCTTTTATGCTATCTTCAATACAAGCCCATTGAAACCCATGAAGGATACTTTCCTTCAATAAGTAAGCGTAACATGAATGACGGTTACTTCCTCTTCCCCTCTATGTTCTTCATCACTTTCTCTCTCTCTCTGCTAAAAGTAGGTCAACAGGGATTTCCTGCCCTCAGACATTTCCTTTCCAGCCAACACCTGGCCTTTGTAATACCACTTCAGCAAGAGGAAAAAGTGTGTGTACTGTATATATAACACATGGGATCAAAAGTCGCAACAGCTTGTAAGTTTTTACCACTGTGCAGGGAAACTCAGACCACTATGGACCTTCGTTAGAGCAACAGGGACTTCGGCTCTCGCAGAAACCGAGAAAGAAACAGCTCGTGAAGATTTAGCTGCAGCTTCAGGCTGGGATTTTCAAATGCACAAAAACAACACGCATATTTACTCCTCTAATTTTTCCCAATTTAAAAGTTTGCTCGAGAGATGCTTGCTGAAAACAAAAGCCTGCTGTTACTTTTTTTTCAGACTGAATTATTAACAACCCGAGGCTTACCTTTTGCATTTCTAATTACGTGACACAGAGAGATAGATGGCTCTCCAACTCTGCAGGCATCCACTTAAGAGTGTCATTCTGAAGGAGAAATCCAATGCAGAGAGACTTGGAGAGGGGCTAATTCACAAAGTAGGTTACAGAAAAGTGTTGAATAAGTCCCAACTGTTTGAACACCTCTGGCCCTTTAAAATCTGATTTCTTCTTCAGACTGATTCAGATACCTTTTGCAAAGCAAACTACCGTGAAGAATTATTCTAAGAACGTCACATTTCCATTGTTTATTAAAGGGCAAAACAAAATGTGTTTAGATTGAACAAGATGGGGACAGAAGAGGCCGAGACAAGGGAGTTGCACACTTCATGATAATTTCACGGGTGGCTTTTGCATTAGTTTTCTCTCCTTTCTCTCCCACAAGACTTGTTGCAAAGGTGTCAGGTCGCCCACAGTTGGATCAAAGAGACACATGAGTGTGGTTGAGGGGGAGGGGACTATGTGTTGTGGGCGAGCTAAACAAAATATTTCATCACACACAGCCGCTGTGGGATCGCAGCAAGCTTCTTAGAACAAAAGAGCTCACAAATAAAGAGGGGGAATACTCACCTTTTGCCTCACGCTTTCCTCTTCTTCTGCTTCTTTCTCTCTGACAACCTCCCTCCCACTGACACACACCACCTGCACATCGTTCGGCCCGAGAGTGTACATTCAAGCTGCATCAGTCATACTGAGAAGACAATGCTGTAAGATTCAGAGAACATGATTTCTCACCCTGATCTTTCTAAATGAATAATTTTCCATTCCGGGGACAGTATCAAAAATATGTCAGGGTTCAAAAGCCTCTCTAAGAATTGAAATGTCACCAATACAAAGAAAAATTCAAGAGGGGCAACTCCATTAACAAGTAAGCTTTTTTTTTGAGACACATGACTTTTAAAAAAAAAAAAAAAATGCTGCCTGCAGGAAAAACACTCACATACACCCACACACTGTTAAGAGTCAGTTGCACCACTTTTCCGCCCTCTCTGGATGAAGTAGATGAGGTCGCAGAGCCTCCCTCCCCCAGCAGGGAGTGTGTGCTGCCGGGTGTGGTTTTACCCTCTGTCTCCTTTGCGCCCTTGGGTGCTGGCTCCGTGGTCATCCCTCCCCTCCCTCCCCTGTTCCACGTGAAGAACACCTGGCCAACATGACAACAACGTGCTGTATAACTGCTGCCTCGCTCTCACACACACACACACACACACACACACACACACACACACACACACACACGTTCAACCGAAGCGACAACCA
The DNA here is from genome assembly GCA_023566125.1 of Zingel zingel. NCBI lineage: Eukaryota > Metazoa > Chordata > Actinopteri > Perciformes > Percidae > Zingel > Zingel zingel. Next base: position 27,330,038 of record CM042331.1, on the reverse strand, counting down.
CATGCAAGTGTTTCTAAACCCTGCTGTGGGTGTTGAGGGGCCCCTAAGGGTCCTTATGAGGGTTCCAGGGGTCCTCGAAGGAGAATGAAGGGTCCTAAGCAAAAAGACTAATAATTAATTGTACCATTTCTTTTTTTTTGTCATAGCGTTAATTGTAACCACTAGTATATGTACAATTGTGCAGTGTTGACATACACTGGGATTGGAATATCTAAGAACTCTACAGTACAATAGATAATTTATTTAAATTTTTCATTTTGTTTTAGCGATGTATTTTGACTTTTCTGCTAACGTGTAAGTGTGGCGTTAAGGTGTTACAACTGACTCAGCCTGCAGGGAAGCCTGTCCTGTGCAATTGGCCTGTCATAACTGGTAGTTTAGTAGTTATTGTGACCGGCGCTGCAAAGATTAAATCGATTCATTGATTAGTCGTCAACTAATAAATCAATGAGTGAATTAATAGGTTCATTTAGATTAAAGCTATAGTGTGTAGTTTCTGTCGCCCCCGTGAGGAATTCTAAGTAATGACAACAAAACTGTGGGTGCGTCCACATGATCAAGCCATCCGTGACCGCGCACCAACCCCACCCCTCCTCCATGAAGTTGCCAGTAGCCAAGGAGGACACGGAGGATTAAAAAAAAACATGATGGACTCTTCAGAAGAGGTCATCATCTTCACACAAGTTTCTGCGTGCGAAAAAGTTGCCGGACGACACAATCTTGTGAACATAGCCATACTGAGAAATACAGAGAGAGTTGTGTGGAGCTGATAGTCTTAATTAGCATTGTAGTAACTCATTTGGCAAGGCCTTAAATGTAACGGACGTTTATTAACATCAAAGTTACGCACTAAAGCTTTAAAAGGTTTAAGTAATTTTTACCCAATCCAAGTTCTCTGATTACAGCTTCTTAAATGTGCATATGTTCTGGTTTCTTCACTCCTCTATGACAGTAAACTTTTGATGACGTCCTCTCGGCCTTTGGGAAACGCTGATCAATATTTTTCACCATTTTCTGCCATTTTAAATACCAAACAACTAATCAAATAATCGAGAAGACAATCGACAGATCAATCGCCATCAAAATAAGTTAGTTGCAAAAAAAATTTTTTTTATAGTTATAGTTCTATAGTTTTCCATGTAAATTTGCCTTTTTGTTTGTTGTAGTGAAGCAATTTATTTTTTTTGTAGGGGTGTCCTGCTTAGGGCCCTAAAAATGCATGGACCGGCCCTGATTTCGAGGATGAAATGCCTTTTTTTGGCGCATGTTGAGTGCAAACTCTGGGAAAGTGATTTTACACACAGTGTAGATGAAGGAACAAACACTTTGTCAGAAATATCCAAGGTCAGACACACTTGTGCACCCCAATAACTAACTGTTCATGCTGTGGTATGGTCCTATCCTCCCCATCGTTCTGCCTCTCAATTTCAAATCAGGAGTTTAACCTCCAAGCAGATTCTGCTCACGCTATGGCGGTGGACCTGGCCACGCACCATGGGAGAATTACCTCCCATAATTATACTGCAATTATGACTGAGATAAAATCAGCATTATTCTAAAAAAAAAAAAAAAAGTTTAAATGAGTAGCGGGAGGGAGGGATGGAGGAATGGAAGGAGCTGGAGCTTTAGCGTCTCTGAGGGGATTGGTGACAGTCCTGTGAAACAAAAGGAAACAAATGGACAGAAAACCTTTCTAATTAAGCACAGAGAAAAGATGGCGCCTCTTGTAATTATAAAAGTGTAAGAGATTCTTAACTGGGTCGAGGGTAATTTTTCTTTCAATTCTGTCATTTTTCAAAAGTTGAATCCAACGGGTAAAAGTAAAGCACAAACTTTCACAGTGGGGGAAAAAAAGAGAGCGGTGATATTTCTTAGAAAATGTCACCGCTGCAATCTAAACCGACCGTCAGCAAACTTGGCTAACCTTAGGATGTTATCAGACTGTCTTGACACTGAAAAAAACCCATAAACCATGTGCTCCTAAGTGACCACCAGAGGCTCCGTGAGCACTCTCATGCCTGTGAATCTCTCCTGGCTGCAGCAAACGGGGCCTGCAACAAATAAGCTCTCCCTTCAAACCTTTTCAAACCGCCAACCACCTCCCAAAAATAGACATGCAAAGAAAAAAAAAAAAAAAAAAAAACTCTAGGAGCTTTTGGGGCTCCACTTTCCAGCTAGTCATCTTCAGTGACGTGTGTGCTGCTTTAAGTCTGGAGCTGGATGGCAGCAGACAGGACATCTGCTCTTCATATCCGCCTGGTGTGTTGCACAAAGTGGACTCTCTTAGCTCCAGCCATGGACCCAGCGGCAGCACGGCGGGCACAATTCCCTCTCCAAACACAATTCGGAAAGGGGACTTGTTTATCCAACCATTCAAGTCTCGGATCAGAGGGAGATAATGTCTGGATGGGTTTGAGTCTCCTTTCCATGTAGCTGCGCACATCTGTATCTAAGTTTTTCCACTCGCAGAGGGCCGATGGAGCGGTTTAGACTGAGCTGCTGTACGATATACAAACACACAAAGCAAGAGGTGCGCACAGCGTAAATACACAGGTACTGTAGGCCAACAGTGCGTGCATCGCCAACCACTTAAGCAAGACATTGGTGGTCCATAATAGTGCTTTTGGATCATGGATGAAAAGCCTCAACCTCAAACTTCACAAAGTCACCAATTTAACCTTAATGCTTTGTTTTGTTTTGCTTGAGAATCGGGCCACAAGAGAAGTCTCTGGATCCATTTGCAATGCATTTTCATCACTCCTGTGTCACAATTCTTCACAGCAATCTCAAACCTCCCATCACCCGTTTTGAGGTCAATGTGTGCAAAAAAGACATAAAACATTTAAAAGCAGCAAAAAAAAAAAAGATTTATAACCTGTATATTTCAGATATGAAATGGCTGCGGAGTATCTCCCGGTGATGCCATTACTTATTTCTGAAAGCCCACCTGATTGCAGTCAGAAATACCCACCTAAAAACACCTAAAACAGCTCAATAAAGCACCTTGAGCCATGATTGGGATCTCACTCATATTCCCTCGTCACAAAGATGAATGCATTTGCAGAGGAAGGATGAGAAAGGGGGCTGAGTTTTAATAAATTCTGCATCATGCCTCCGCCACGGTGCCCACAAACCAGTGACAACTGCATTTATTTAAAGACTGTTTTGATAAATTACATTTTTTTTTTTTATCTGGAGAAATACATTTACTGACGAATAATGATCGTGACTGAAAAATGGAAGTGTTGCAGCCAAGTAGAAATGTTTGATTGGTGGTAGAAGAGGCTACAACTCCAGAAACATATTAGCTAGGTATTGTTTATCCTCTATATAATCCTAAACATTTTTTGTTTTATGACCCCAATTACTTTTAATTGTCAGGGGATTTTCCGTGCCACTTGAATTCTCTGCAAAAAGGAAAGAAACCAACACCGGATCTTGATAAGAGAAAATTGTGCAACAAGACCGACACATCAGATTATTGGCCAGAGGTCACACACGCATGCAAACGCATCTAAAGAACACATCCGCATCCACCAAAGCTGTCAACAAGAAGCTAATCTTGATGCTGATTCTTTTTTTTTTTTTTTTTGTTAGAAGTCGAAGCTTGTCACATTAAAAAACAAGCAAACCGTTCGTAATATCAATATCGGCTGCATCTGCACACATTTCTGGCCGGCCAGCAATATCCTTCGGAGGACAAAGTGTACCAAATGAATCGATGAACTCAAAAGCCCTGAATTCTCAAATCCATTAGGGCTACGACGAAGCACATATTACTTTTAAAATGGAGTTGCATTAAGTGTCAGATGTCCGTGATAAGGCTGCCTTCATTTGGTTTTCTCTGTTTGTTTTTTTTTCCCCTGATGGGACGCATGAGTGGTGACTCCTTATCATTCATGCCATAAAGTGCTATCTGTGTCTCTTATCGCCTGCCTCTGCACGTAAGAGGAAAATAGAGTGTGACAGAGAGGGAGAGAATGAAGGACAGAAAGCAGTGGATGATAAAAATCGCTGCTGCTGTGGCCACATGCATGTACACCTGTATGAGTGAACACGCATGCAGTCTCGTCACCTTAACACCCGCGTATCAAACAAGGCCATAGGTCTGACATGCTCTTATCTCCTGCAGCCTTTCGCCGTGAACAAATGTGCAGCGGTACCTCAACAGCTCCCCACCAAAAGTACAGAGGAAATCAGACTGTTACAGGGAGGTTTTTTTTTTTCCTCTCCCCTACGCTGTTCAGTGATGGCCTGCTGTGTTATCTTCTCCTACAGCCAATAACTTTGATCGGAATATGTAAAAAGTCCCATCAAATTTTGTCAAGACGTAGAAAAAAATGAAACCGGTTTTCTACTGCATCATCACTTTGAATGCGAGGAATAAGACGATTCCATCATTATGAATTAAAAATCCAGATTTTGCCGCTCTAGAGTGTGTCACGGCTTTCAGATTGCACGTACGATAGAACATGTTGACCGTGCTTGATTTAGCCGACGCAACGCAATACATTCCTCTCATCCCCGGCTGTTTTTAAATACTATCTGAATCCCTTCCCTATGCAAGGCATAACCTTAATCTCAATGCCTTTAACCTTGCCATTCTCCTCCTCTATCTCTCCCTCCTTTCCTTTCTTGTTCCATCTCTCCCTGCGTTTGTTTATCCAGCACTCTCTCGCTGCCTCTCTGATGAGTGTTTTATCTTTCGGGCCCACCTTTTCACACTGCCGCGTTCACAATCACGAGTATCATCCGTAATTATCTCGCCGTATTCCCCCTTCTCGTCCTATCGCCGGCATTCATCTCGGCTATGGAATTATATGCGTTTCAGATGGGTGCCACCACGTTCTCCCCACCCCCCAAGAGGAGAGGAGGAAGTAAAAGGAAGGGAGGAAGGGGATAGGTTTTGAGGAGGAGGAGGAGGAGGAGGAAGGGAGGCAGAACAAGCAGGCCCAGGTTGGGTAAAGACAAATCTAGTGTGTCGCCTGGTTGGCCTGACCTGCATCACCATACAGCGGCCCAGACCTACCTCTCAGGTGTAATTACTTTGTTTCACAGCTTACGTTATCTCCCATCGACTTTGCATCTGTCCCCTTTCATACTCCGGCACTCCTGCACTCCTGCGCATAATATAGTTGTGGTCGCCTTGACCTTCCTCTTTTTTTTTTTTTTTTGCCGTCGCTGCCATTGTACCAATAAAAAAACCAATTAATGACTTATCCGTCCATCTCAATGTCAAGTCTTTTTCTGAGGTGTACTATTATGTCTGCTTTTCCGACGTGCCGTTAATTAACTCAATGCTTCGCCTTGGCCATATGAGCCTCCCACTGCTCACTCACCCAACCCACGTCGGTATTCAGGGCCGCATAATAGTAGTGTAGAAGCGAGGCGAGCTGCGGAGCTCGCACGCGCACGCTAAACTTCTGAGAGCAACAGGATTTAGAGAGGGGAACGGTGGAATGGCAAAGAAGTATATGAAAGGATTTAATGAACAAGATGTCTGAAGAAGAATTCAATGGAGAGGCCAGATAACGCTGTAAAGTCGTTAAGAGTGGGCAGAGTGCGGCGCATCCGCCTCTTTAGGTGAGGACGAGTGAGCAGTAAAACCCTGCACATATCCGCACCTTTCATGAGGGAAGCCCTAACACTGGCTCAGAGGGAAGCGAGGGGGAGCGTTTGCTTTCCCTTTATCGCATTCATATTCAAATTTCTTGAGTGAAATGTCAAAGATGATAGACATATCACTTTTAGCTTCCGTGTTGGAGCAGCCTGCACAAAAAACCCTTTTCACAGCCAGGTTTTGAAGGTGGAAATACCCACTAGGACTCATGTCAGTGTATAATTCTAAGGGATGATTACTCATGTCGCTATGTGTTGAGGTAAAAAGGCCCTGGATGTGGATGAGCAGGGCAGCCTGACATTCAGTCACCTAATGATTTTACCTTTTTTTATGGCTCGGGACAAAGAGTGCTGTATTCACGTCTTCACAAAAATAGGGTTCATGCAATGAGACAAAGCCGTGCATAACCTGTGGCGACATTCTCCTTCCGACGCCAAGTGTGATGTCTATCTCTTTCACTTCTCCCCATTTCCATATTTATATTAATTAAAAATTTGCTAGAGAGTATTGTCGCAGCCTAGGGGATGAACTAATATGAAAATCATTCCAATATATTAATATAAAAAATAAAATGGAGCAGCACTGTTTATGCAGTATTTTCTTTTAACTTTTCTAGTAATACATGATATACTCGCACAGAGTGAGGAAGCCAGCCATATCTTTTTAATTTTCTAAATGCAATTCATTGCTCCCAACACGGGTTCAAAACACTAATTAATTTGTATTTGATAATTTGCCCACTTTCACGGTATGACATAAGTGCACGTTTTTTTTTCTCTTCTTTTTAAACTTTGCACTGCATGCACAAGTTTAATTAAGCGGGAACTATCCGCATTATCAACATTGTGAATTGTACAATTTTGTAGAAAAAAAAGAAAGTAGGTCTGCGAGGGTCTTTTTCTGCTCTTCCTCTCCACTCCCACAATTTCCTGCATAAAAGACATTTCCCGAATTGAGAGGAGTGATTGCTGGAGGAGGTATACATTTCAAGTTAATTTTACATTGACCTTGTAAAAGGGATTGTGAAAGAGCGTGGATAAGTTAAACAGTAATGAAAAAAAAGAGTTAATGCACCTTCATCTGCCTGTGCTGAACTGTCTCACTAACGGACCATCTGCTCCTCCTCTCAGCTACAGTACAATCACGCTGTATAGACGCCTTCCATGGACCCATAGCCAATCTACATTTGAGCTAAATTGTACATTAAACAAGATTAATGAGATTTTGGTTTCAGGGGGGCTGAATTTTAGCATGTCTGTCGCTGGGCTGCTGGAAATAATTGTCTTCATTTGAAAAGTTTGGACCACGAACAATCATGCAGCTCCCTCCCATACGCCTGCATCAATAACTGTATAAAAGTTAGAGGGTCTTACCTGTGTGAGCAGTGGAGGAGGACAGTGTGTGAGACTTGAGTGCACGTTGTGGCATTATCAAAAGGAATCATCTCTCATTCAAGCAGATTTTTACTTGCTGCTCTATTTTTTGAGAATAAAGGGGCAATTTGTCTTCACACAGACTTCACCGCTGCTGCTCTGTGTTTGGGATGGACTTGCTTGCTTTTTGTGCAGTTGCTTTCATTTTGCAGTGAGCCATTAGCTTCTTATTACACTCTCAACAGACAGCAAGTTGCACTGAAAGCATGCAATGAACCGGTTTCTCTTTGCAGTGCATCTGAATCTGAATTACTGTTGTTGAACATTTCCCATTCAGGTTGCTCTACAATTTAAGCCAAACTTGTTAAAGAAACAAGGAAATGATCTTATGTTAGATCTAGTTGGGCTTCAACTTATGATTGTAATATAAGAATTGTCAGTTGTTTGGGCTGAAATATGTCCGAAAATAAGGACTCCCATCATCCCCATGGCCTGATTAACCCACTAGGAGGCCCCAGGGAAAAAAATAGACATGGCCCCCATTGACCCCCGGTCTGTTGTAATATGTAAATTTTGACAGAGCTTTGGATTTTGATCCATTTTTTGAATATGTGTAAGGGGGGGTGTGTTCAAGCTAAACTATTGTATGGTGTTAAGCTGCTTTTTAAGGCCCTTGCCATTTCAGTTGATATTCTGCTTTCAAATTGCATATTGGCAGGTAATCCAAAACAACTGTTAAACAAAGTAAGATGCCCCACAAAAGTCTGGGGCACCGTCACAGTTTACTGGCTTGTAATCCAGCCTTGGCCTTTGCAAATTCTGAGAGCCCAAAAATGTTGTCTTCCGGTTGCTTATTGTGCCGGAACAACAATTTAGCTCTGGTAACAAAACTCAAACTTCTTAAGAACCAAAAGCTGGTATTGCATTATCGACGTGAGGCTTAACCTTAACAATCAGTTTAAAAATTTGAAGCTATAATTTACTTATGTTTGATATTTTCATTTGATACATTGCTGATCGTTATTACTGCTCTGCGTTGACATTTATTTTTGCTTTGCAAGATCCTTCACTAAAGCAGTTTTGTTTTCACCTGACCAAAGCCTCAATCTTTTCTTCTTGACCTTTCTGCTGACTGTGAATATTCCTCTCCACGTTCAGTGCTGACAGCACAACCCTCTCACTGTCTGATCGCTAAAGCGCGTCAGCCTCCCAACGTGTCCATTTCCCCTTTCATTAGCTTTCCTATCCGGACAGGGCTTCCTCTTCTTTACCCGTTTTGTCCGTCTGTCACGGGACAAAGACTTGACGGGGACCTGGCTGGGCCCCGAGCCCAGAAAATCATTTAACAGGCCAATCAGAACAGGGGCCGATCCCTGCGCAGCCATTAGGGAAACCTGAGTGCCGACCCCGTCCGCCGCCCCCCCCCCCCCCCCCCCCCCCTCGCCGTCTCTCACAGCCTCTTTTACATTTTAGACGCTCTACAAATTGAGCATCATCGTCCAACCCTCAGCAGCCATTTTGTAAATGACGGTCCGGGAAAGAAGAGAGAGTGGTAACAGACATGAAAATGATGTTCATCGGGTTTATGGAAGAGATTTGGGGGGGGGAGAGGGGGGAGATAGAAATTAAATATCTTGGCTGAGTAGATGGGGGTTTCTGATTCCCCCTCCTCATCTCCTCTCTGAACCCCAACCTTTAGTTCCCTGACTCAAAACCACGATAAAACCCTATTTCTCCGCTTTCATTCTTTCACTCGTCCTCTTTCCCTCTTCGATCCCGCCACAAGGGAACACTCAGGCCTTTGTTCGGCGAATTGGTTTTCAGATGTTATTTTTTCTTCACTCTTTCTTTCTCTAAGAGCATGTGATTAAAATCACCTCAGTCGTTTAGCACTGATGCCTTTTGTCTCTCCAGTCCCATTCTGCTGGGAGTCAGGGGGCTTACTACTCTACATCTAACAGGTAGGATATAATAGGATTTCTCTCCTGCTCGTCCCTGCACCGTCCGTCTGCATATTTAGAGCTTAAACACATGCATATGTATAAATTAAGGCTCAGGGCAATAATCTGAGCTTTTAATAAGAAGCAGTATATAATTTTAACTTTTAAGTCATTGGGGACTTGTAAATACTGCTGGGAATATGAATATTTTCCTTGTCCAAACACGGCTCTGTTTGGACAAATTAAAGCGGTTTCATAAAGGTTGTAGCACTGAACTTATTCCTGAAGAACAAACATGAGTTATTCATGAGTACATGAGGTTAGTGCATACTCTTTGCACTGGAGGTAAACTCAATAAAGTAAGAGGAAAATGAATCAGCAGTAGGGTTGTAGTAGGTACCGAATCACGTCGGTATTACCGAGTATTGGTTCACGTAAAGTCAAACGGTGCAAAATTTCGGTACCTTATCAACCTAATCTGTCCTCTCTGCATGTTGACAGAGAGCGGAGCTCTGAAATACACACACACACGTGCGCGCGTGCAGAGGTGCGGACGGAGCAAACTACGTCGGCTGTGCAGTTTTGTTGAAGTCACAGTGAGTCACGGCGATGCCGATAAAGCGGTTTCAAGTGTGGTTACAGTTTTTCAAAACATCACGCAGACACCATTCACTGCGATATATTAATGGCGAGCTGAAAGCGGTCGCGGTGCTGTTGACGTTACACTTCCTCTGAGACAAGCAGGCACAGTGGTTTCTGTGCCCTGGGGACTGACTGACAGGCTGAGGTTGTAAGGCAAGGCAACTTTATTTCTACAGCTCCTTTCAGCAACAAGGCAATTCAAAGTGCTTTACAAGAAACATTAAAGAGAAATTAAAAACACTCATGATGAAAATAAAACAGGCTAAAAAAGAATAATATACAAATACAAGAATACAAGTTGAATAATTATTCAATTTAATAGGTTGTAGGGACAGGTTTGGGAGGAGAGAGGGAGGGGTTTTATTTTTATTTAATTTCTGTCAGTGTAAAATATTAAAAAAAAAATAACGATGTTCTAAGTAAATTGGGTAAATAGGTTTGGAATTATTTTTGCAACTGAAATATTTTTTTGTAATTACAGAGGGAAATTCCAGGTACCGGTATCAGTAGTGGTATTGGTTCAGATACGACCATTAACTTGAACTTAAAACTCTGCAAGTTTCTCATTGTTTGCTTCTACTTTTATAAGAACTCAATATTTCATTATATCTATGGCCAGCCAATTCTCAGGTGTTGTGCTGTGGTTTGTTTGGAATGAATGGAAGACCTGGATAGTTCTGTCATATCTGGGTCCAAAGACGGGGTTGTTGCGGAAACTAATAAACTTTATACGTAAAAGAAATCTAAGCAAAAATATCTCAAAGAGTGATTAGGTTTTTTGAATAAACAGAATTGCAAAATAGTTATTAAACGCAATGTTAAATCTAAATGTGACGAGGCTGCCTTTTTAAAGGGGACATTACTATATGCTCATTCCCGTTCCCGTAGTCCTGTTTTCAAAACAGTTTGTCGGTTTTTCCATAAAGTTCTCGTCAGCTGCTTGTGTTTAAACAATTTTTAAAAGTTTAGAAGTTTGGCATCTTGTTAAAAGAAGAATTGGCACTGTAAAAAAAAATATCTTAATATTTCTAAAAGTAAGGTATCAAAAGTATCATTTTGGTATCTGTAACAGACATGATCCAAAACCACATTTGTGACCCTTTACCCCATCATCTCTTCCTTCTGCAAGGCACTGGAACAGTTTCTGATCTCATACGCCCACACACACACACACACACACACATTGAAAGAGAAAAGCAGCAGAATCTTTTCTCGTTCTGAGAAAATCTTCCTTTCTTCTTTTTCCTCAATCCCTCCTCCTCGCTGTCTTCCTCTCGATTTCGGCTGCCAAAGGCCCTGATTAATGGTTGGCTTTAATTAATACTTTTACAGTACTCAGAGCAGAGACCTGGCAATTAGCATTGGCCTAAAGAGTGTAATCACCTGAGCTCATCCAGATCCTTATCCCCAGACTGACTAACTGACTGACTAAATGACTGACTGAATGGTAGGCAGGGAGACGGAGGGACCATGTGTAAGCTTGTATAGTGTAGTTGTTCATGTATTTTCTGAGAGGTATTGTGGGCTATTGAGTACTTTGAACTCAGATACAAAAGATGACTATTGACTTTTTAAGTATAGTGAGCTTGCACGGTGGTGGCCTCGGGTTATCACTTTTTCATACCTTACTTTGCAACGATTGAAGGAAGATTTTTAATTTATTTTTTTAATTTATTTTTTACATGGAAATACATAATTGTCTTATTTTCCTAAACGGATCAAAGATTCCTTTCTTTTCACATTTATTCATAATTTTGAATGCCCAAATGAAAATCTGATTCTGAGAATGTAAACTTCTGCATACATACAGTAGGAAGCTCCACTCAGAAAAAGCTAGATTTAAAAATAGATGTTTCAGCTTTTTTGTCCCTTTGGCATCCTTGGTGCAGGACAAACTAGCCAGGTTACTAAACATCATACCATTACGTCACAACATGTTTGGCTACTTTTACAGCACGGTTTCAGGGTCAGCCAGTCTTAAAACTCACCTGGGACATTTCAATTTTAAGGCATAATATTCCAATTTTTGTTATTGGGACCTCTGAAATGGAGGTTACCTGTATGTCTGTGGTCCCATATTTAGTTTGTTAGCATATATACAAAAGATTAAGAACCTACAGCTATGCTTGCAGCTCTGTTAAGCTGCACAAAACACCAAGCACAGCTGAGGCTCATAAGAATGTCATATCTGCAAGTACATTTATTATGTCATCAACAAAAATATTGGGCAAATTAAGATTTTGAGCAGATTATTGCATGAAAAGTTAAGGGCTAACCAAAGTGATTACAAGTCATCCTCTCTGCACCACCAATTCTGTACAAAATGTCATGTCAATCCATCCAAGAGTGGATAAGATATTTCAGTCTGGAGCAAAGTGTTGAAATGTCATGGCATGGCTAAAACCTAGCTATGGAATTTGGAGGAAAGCTCAATTAAAAGGCCAAAGTGATACGTTTTTGGAATGCAGGAATTTTGTAACATAACTGCTGCACTTACTAAATTGGGGAAAAAAGTTGACAGACATCCTATGATTTTAAAGGTCCCATCTTAAGCTCATTACCAGGTACATACTTGTATTTTGGGTCTCTACTAGAACTTGTTTACATGCTGTCATTTTCAAAAAACATATTTTTCTCTTACTGTTTGTCTGAATAGACCTGTAAGAAATGCTAAGTTTTTTTGCTTGTCTCTTTAAGACCTCCTTCCGAAAAAGCCCAGTGTTCTCTGATTGGTCAGTGTTTCCGGGTCTTCCGCATCTGCGCTCTCTGCATCTCTGCACCGTCATTGCAGCCGGGGAATGGCTGTAACGGCACTGTAGCGGCACTTTCTACACACATATATATATATATATATATATATATATATATATATATATATATATATATATATATATATATATATATATAGTTGTTACATCACAACGGTACGGAAGTCCTGACTGCTCGTTTAAAGGCACAGTTTCTGAATACTGGCTGGGTGCTTTTCCCTGTGCGCTTGAGGGGTTTTGATACTTTCACAGTTTTTATGTAGCAACCCAACCTGCTTTATAATAAAAAAAACATTTTTACCACATGGGACCTTTAAAGTACAGTTTCTGTTTTGGTGCAGATCTGTAATAAAATGCAGTTTGAAATAACAAATGACTATGATTGTTTAGGTATGAGTGCTCTTATTGCTTTCTAATTTTATATATGTCAGTGCTTTAAAGAGCTCTTTACTATATCCACCACGAGTTGGTAATAATGCATTAGGGTTTATTATTATATAATGTGTATTACTGTACTCAAATACCAAACAAATGGCGAATGACAGATGCTAGGCCTACCACGAGTCACTGTTGTAGATATTTTGCTTGTGTAGTACACAAAGTAAAATCTATTCTCCATTCAGCATTGGCAAACAAGTAAAATGTGTAGTGAGTTTCAGATTGACTCCACAATGACACATTAATAACCTCAGTAAAGAGCATATAAAGGCGGTGCTGTTATTTTTTTGTTTAACTGGGAAGTGGAAACAGCAGGAAGTGAGAGAAATTCCACGGCATTAATTACAAACTGATTAGAAGCTCCTTTTGCAGGAGGCTGTATCATTTAATTGAGGGGAAAATAATGATCACAATTCCAGCAACTTCTAATTAGAAAAAAAACAGCTCGAATCTTATCAGGACTGCATGATGCATGCGGAACACACATCTCTTTCAGTCGTACACACACACACACACACACACACACACACACACACACACACACACACACACACACACACACACACGTCGGGAAATAAACAGTTTTCATGGAGTGTATTCTTTTGTGCCTTTTTTTTTTTTTTTTCCCGGATATACACATTCGTGCCGGCGCTCCCACTCTGAGACAGAGGAGCCAGTTTAAGCGCATCAAGTCGAATGTGGATTATGTTTGTAGATATAACCGGGAGAATCAGCGGTGCGCTTTCTCAAAAGAGACACAGACAATTACAGATCTGATAACCCCCTGAGTTGTATCACAGTTGTTGCAGTGTGTTTACACTATCTGACATGGCTGAAACAACAGCACAAATAAGAACAGAGAGAAGATTCTCATCTCAACTTTCCTGACTCGCCTCTTATCACAAACCACAAAAATCCCAGTGTCAGACGGAGCTTGGGATGGGACCAAAAAGCCAACACACACTCTGACACTGTCAACAAAATTATATTTTTTTTAGGTTGAGTTTCTGTATTTATTGGCAGCTACTTGGGAGTGTTTTGTAATACTTAAGAGGATATTTCCACACAGATAAAGAACAGCTTGAAGAAACCTTTCCAAAAGGAACGTGTAATGTTTTCTGTTAAATTGGCAAACAACGGTGTGTGTGTGTGTGTGTGTGTGTGTGTGTGTGTGTGTGTGTGTGTGTGTGTGTGTGTGTGTGTGACCTCAGGGGGGAATTGCATACAGTATATGAGTCGTGTTATGGCAATGACACAGGCAGAAACGGCTGCACTTTCTGTGAAGGACGCATTATCTTCCCCGCAGGTCAACGAGACAGTTTCATAACATCCCAAATGGGATTCTTATTCGACGTGAGTAGCGCTCAGCAGTGGGGAAAAAAAACTTTTGTTCATTCTCTCTGTCGTTCATGAAATTTATACGCACAGCGCTATGATTAATAGGCAGTTTTGTCATTGGTTTCATTAATGTGAAAATGCCTGATTTATGGGCCGCGTCTAGACACAGTTGCTGCTTTCTCGTCTCCGGCGGCAGATCAACTGATCAGCTTGAATGTGTGCATTTGTGTCTTTTTGAACAAACAGGCGACAGTTTTGTTGCAATTAGAGGACTCTGTCGTAGTCGCTTGCATGGTGAAAATGAACATTGTGTATGTGGGTGGCTTCTCCGATTCTTTATAAACAGAGTCATTACAGTGTATTAGGCAAAACAGCAGTAAATCAGCACACTGACAGGCCTGGCAGAGCTGCACAATTGATGACACTGAATTGAAAGGAGAAGACAGGCGGCACAGACTAATATTTGATATTGCACTCTCAATTGATGGACCGTATATTTGCAGCTGTCATATTGGGGGGTGGTTGCAAAATTTGACTCAAATTAAATAAATTAAAAGCATTTACTCTCCACACCCTCCTACCTTTATTTTTCCAGAGATCCCAGACATAACAGCCAACATTTCTATCTGAAAGAGTGAGAAAACAACTCATTACAATACATCACACACACACACACACACACACAAGCACGCACACATCATCATAAAGGTATCTACTTGAGGAGAAATTGGAATTGGCCACTCCTTTGGATCAGTCCGAGTATTCCTTTACCATGTTTGTGCAGGCTTGGAAGAGGAACCTGTTTGTGTGTGTCTGTCTGTGAGGGGGTTGGGTCGGGTAAGGCTGGAGGATTGTCCAGGGAAAGTGTCTGCTTGGCCATCCCTGGCTGAGAGGTAAGCCTTGCCGGTGGTGCGCTGAAAACCAACCGTGTTGTCGCCGGCTATGGAGCCAAAATCACTGACGCGTTTTAGAATGGGCCCCCGGTGCAGTAGAGGATGGGGGTATTAAACACACACACACACACACACACACACACACACACGCACACACACACACACAGACACACACACACACGCACACCGTCATGAACACTTCCAATGCTGTTATGCGCACACACACCTACTCGAACAATACTTAAACAAAAGCGCAGGCATATACCGTAACACAGAGCCAAAGGTACACTCACAAATGCAAACACACACACACAGACACGGAGCAGCGAGCTGAGCCGTTGTGCCAGGTGGCAGAGGGAGGCTCTCGGCTGAGAACAAGCGGAGAGGAGGAGGAGAGACTCTTGGCCTGCCTTGAAAGCGAGAGGCACAAACGGCAGCGGCGATGCCCAGGTTTGGATGCGGACGGGGGAGCCCTGGAGGGGTTTCCTGGGCACACAAGCAGGGAGGTGGGGAGGGGTGCTGGGTTGGTTTTTGGGCTGCTTTTCGGCCGTGGTCAGCCCCCTCTGTAACAGAGAAGTGTGATCCCAGACACAGCTGTCCTGTTCTGAGTCGGACCTCCTTGTCCACGGGCCCAGAGGTGCAGCAGGGACGGGGATGCTGCTGCGAGCTAAGACTGGGCTTACACACACCATATTGTTCACGCCGTCTGCGCTACATACTAAATAAGACGTACCCCCCCCCACACCCCCCAAGCTGTGTGTAGCATTGCGGGTTTAGGACAAACGCTATGCTAATTATCTCTGGAATAGAAATACAACACCCAGAGATAAGGCGCTGTGTGTTCGCACCCGGCCCGCTGAGGTGATCAGATAAGGGAGAGTTGAGTGGATACAGTAGCCAGATGGATTGAGTACCCCTACACACCAAAAAAACACAAAAAAGAAGGTCAATCTAAAAGAATTCTACGTCAAAATGGAAGGAAATAAAATCCCAAATCGGCACAGAAAACCTTGAAAGGCTTAAAACACAGCTCCATCTTTAACTTTGTAGTGCATTTATCTGCTGCAGACTGCAGTATATTCTGAACCACAAGGGAGCTTCCCATCTCAGGGTATCCATTGTCCCTGTTTCCCCTGAACTCTCCAACTACCCAAACAGGATCAGGTCCCGGCGGAGGAGAACTCTAAGAAAAGGAAGACTGTGAAGAGGAGGCAGGAGGGGGGCGGGGGGGGTGTATAGAGATGTATCTGTATTGAGATGAGGGGTGGAGGAGGAGAAGAAGAGACCAGGTAGAGGAGGGAGAAGGATTGAGAAGCCCCCCCAAAAAAGGGAGAGAGAACCGAGGGAGTGAAAGATGTGAATTAACAGAGTGCCGGTGAGGTATTCTGGTTGGGGCTGGCTCACGTAAAGTGAGCTGTGGGGCGTGTAAAGTGAGCAGGGGGCTATTTGGGTCGTTTTCACCTGGAGCCTGGCCAGACTCCAGAATTGAGCGAGGAGAGAGAGAGAGTGAAAGAGAGAGAGAGGCTCCTAATGGCTAAGCCTTTCACTAGGCCACACTGCAGTGAGCCGTAATTGAAGGTAATTGTTGGGAAGAGCCGACACACACAGCTTCCCCACTGTTCCCCGGGCCGAGATGGACAAGCCTGGGATGACAAGAGAGGGAGAACGGGGAGGTGTGGAGGGAGGGGGTGTTGAGTGTGAGGACCGTGGGGAGGCCAGGTGAAGGGGGGGGGGGGGAGAGCAGGAGGATAGAGGGAGATTGCGTTACCCCACCTCCACCGTCCCCAACTGTCCTACACGGCATTTGTCTGCTCGCACAATTGCGTAATTGTGTCCCCGCTAAATGGTCCGAAGGGCTGCTGCAGCATCTTGGATGCAGGTGGGCAGGCTCGGATGACAGACAGACAGACGGACTGAAAGAAGACAGAGCAAAGACACAGTGAAAGGAGAAAGAGAGAGAGAGCCGGTGCTGAAATGGCGGCAGTTGAGCGACCACAAGCTCACGTTGGGACACCAACTTTGAAACATTCCAAAAAATACATTTAAAAAAGATTTTTTTTTTGGACGAGGGCTACACTGCAGTCCAGTACAATTTTTTACCCCAGAATCCTTCAATGAATACATTCCGCTCTTTGTCACATACACACACACACACACACACACACACACAGACACACAGACATTTTCAAATAGATTTCATGAGGTTGTGCCGAGGCGATGATGTTCATGTGTGTGACTGTGTGTGTGTGTGTGTGTGTGTGTGTGTGTGTGTGTGTGTGTGTGTGTGTGTGTGTGTGTGTGTGTGTGTGTGTGTGTTTTGTGTGTGTTTTGTGTGCGCAGGAGATGGAGGAAATCACCTTCCCCACTTTGCCTAGACTCCTCGGTTGGATGGGTTTAGCTCCATGAGCGCACTGGAGCAGGAAATCCAGATTCGCAGCCTATCAGCGAAATAGCACATATATGACTCCCCAGCCTAAGACGGTCTAATCAGGCCTGCCAACCCGCTAACTCCACCACCATCATCACCAGGCACCAGATTGACTCCTGAGCCCAAATCGCAGCTCCTGCTTTACGCCATAAAATGATTCCTGTATTGGTTTCCCCTTAAACCTGGTGAAGCTAATGCAATGTAATGTAAAAATTAGAAGCACAGTGCTACTGTGCTGCATGTCAGCAAGTGCAGATTTGACTGGACGAGGCCGAGGGAGGGAGGCAAGGCCGACTAGACGTATAAAAGAAGGGAGGAAAGAAGAAAGAAAAAAATCAACCCAATTACCCAGACAGGCTACTGTTCTGCAGCCTCTTGCGAGTACGGCTGATGAATGTGAAATGTTGTAATTTGCGAGTGTGCTGATAGTGACAGAAAAGTGGCGCTAGATCCAGTAGAATTAGAATTAGAGGAATGAAAGACGGGATCCGATTTTCCCTATCAAAAGTTTTTTTCCCCCACTAAATAAGCTCGCTCATCTTTTATTTCGGAAGTAACCTTTTTGCCTTAATTACTGAATATCTGTGATCCGAGGTCCTGCGTCGCCGTTGGCATCGGAGGGTAGGGGGGGGCGCTTTGGCCGAACACACACACACACACACACACACACACACCAACCAGGACAAGCTTTGATAATTAGCCAAGCAAAATTAACTTTAATTCTTCCTTTTCAAATGCTAGATCTGGCCCATAATTACTGCTGTGTAATTAAAAGTCCCAATCAATCTGTTGGATTGCAGAGTCTCAATGAAAGAACAGGAGAAATTAGACCTTAATCCTCAGAGCGCTGTCTCCCCCGTTGCGCCCCTCACTTCTCATGTCCCCTTCACACGTGTGTTGGCGTTGATATTCACACACATTCTGTCACACACACTTTTACATTTCAGCCCCCAACCCTGAAAAGACAAACTCCATTTCAACAGGGAAAGCTGCTTTTTTTCCTCCTCCTCACCTCCTCCTGCTAAAAATGTATAATATAATATAGACCATTATGTTATTTAAAAACTCATTACAGCGTTTGAAATGGGAATCTTCGGTAGTCTGTTTAAATATTGCCTCCTCCACATTGTGCGGAGATGGGGCGAAGACACATCGGGGGACATGGCATGCAATTAAGAGCAGAATGGATTAGTTTCCTTTTTAAAGTTATTGAGACACAATGAAGGGAAAGGCTTTCTCTGTTCCCCCCCTCTCATCATCTGTATTGATGGCTCCCCTGTAAGCCCCTCCGCTTGCCCTCTCCCAGTTAATGACAGTTTGCATTTCACACTACAGAAACCAAGGAAAACCCTTTGGCCTTTTCCTGTGAAGAGTGAAGAGATAGACTGGGCAAGAGAAAAGAGGTGTGACAGAGCCGTTTGACTTGGTAGGTCGTGGCTGTCGTGGTGTGGAGAGGAATTAGCCCAAGACAAACATGTCAGAAAGACTAAAAGGCATTACTTCTCTCACATGTCGTAACAGCCCATTCTTCTCTGCTCACGCCGCACTAAAAGTCACAGAATCCGAAAAGTTTGCAGTGAGGCAGAAATTACTTGGCTTACTGTATTTATGAGGCCTGCTGTGCAGTTGCTGAGGCTTGTTTCAAACTAGGCTGTCAAAAAAGAGGGTTGCTGCTACTGCAGCTGCAAGGTGCATACATGGAGGTTTGGCTGTGTACAAGGAACATGCAAAATATTAAGAACAGATGAGGTTTTCATGTAATGCCTTAATAATGCGAAACTAGGTGTATGCCTTTATTGATTTCCTTATGGGGAAATACATTTTTGCTTTTAGCATTAGAAGGATAATTCCAGTTTATTACAAAATGGCTTTTGCAGTTTTGATCATCAGTTCTATCAACATTGTAGTCACCATGTTAATTGGTGAGTTCAGTGACATTGCTAAAAGGAAGTCAGATGGTGCAAGAAACAGGAAATATTTGAAAGAGAAAGCAAAGGGCAAATAGTAAAATTTTGGTGTGTTTTCGGCATAAGCCTTTTGTGACTATGCCAGTTACTTAACAGGCCGCAGCATGTACCGAGTGCTATCGGTTGCCATCAATTGAGCTTGGTTTGTGGGAGCCCGGCCTGGCGTCCTCTGCATCACCATGATCGCTCACAGCTTTACATGTGTTATAGTTCATTTAGGTTGGAATATAAATGACAGAACCAAACCAACATGCTTCAAGGATGAGGACTAGTATCCATTGTCCATCAAGTTTCTTGCATTGGTCTTTACTTCCTCCTCTCTCTTTTAAGTGCCTGACCCTGACTCTGCATCTTAAATTTGGCCAACTATTTAATGGCACAATGACAACAGTGTGAAATGTGAGCTTGACACCATTTACAGGCCAGCTTGGACTAGGTATTACTGTACAGTACAATGAGGATCATAATTGACCATTTGGGTGTACTCACTTTTGCTTTTATCTTGAAGTTTTAATGTGTGTGTGTGTGTGTGTGTGTGTGTGTGTGTGTGTGTGTGTGTGTGTGTGTGTGTGTGTGTGTGTGTGTGTGTGTGTGTGTGTGTGTTTAAAGCCTCTCCCTGCCTGATAGACTGATGTGCTTTATGCCCATGTCTTACCTTTCACTTCCTTCTCAAAAGTTCTGAGGAACAGGAATTTGCTAAACTCAAGGAGCCAAATGCCGTAATGGTGGCCTACGTTGCTCTCAAACCACTTACTATCATTTTGCATAGGCCCTGAAACGCAGGGTTTATGATTAAACACCAAGCATATATTAAATTAAACCATTCCCCCCCACCCTTTTTTTAAAGAAGAGGTTAAAAAACTGCATTAATCGTGTCAGGTATGCGAAATGGAATGATAATCAGGCTCGTTTGGAGTCTATCCTGCTGTGGTTACGTGGACCCGCTAATCCAGAGGCAGCTCCTCTCCTGCACCTGAAAGCCCTCCTGATCCCGGCTGAATTCTAATGATTGAAATGAAAGGCATCAGCATGCCAAATCACATAATGGAAAATCCAGAACAAACGCTATGACCCCCCCGCTACACCCCCTGGCCTTTCCTTTCAATGCGTCACATCTTATCTGACTCCTTATTCTATCAGCAAAGGTGCAGCACAATGGAGATACAAGTCATATGTGCAGTTCAGAATATTGTTGTGTTAATCTATACAGATGCATAAAAGGCTTTGAACTGATAGATCAGTTTGCTGATATTGTTCTTGTATCAAATATGTCAGACAATGAGCGTCATCCAAAGTCAATACGATTGACATTTTTAATATTATTATGGTTGACCTTACAATCATTTTTTATTATTGATCAGTTTAGTTTAGTTTTTTCCCCATAACTTAGTCTTTATAATGTCGAAAAACATAGAAAATACCCATCGTAATTTCTCATAATTCATGTCACATCTTCAAATTTTGTTTTAGTTTGTTTCCCCCATTCAAAAGCCATTTAAGTTTACAATGAAAAAATGTAATAAATGTTCACATTTTAGAAGTCTGGACAAGAGAGGGTCTGGTCTTTTTTGCTCAATAAGTGACTGTCAGTGAACTAACTGATAATCTACTTATCATTTCAGCACTAAAATATTTTACCCAAGATCCTCTGGGAGGATAAATTAAACTTGTATAAAGTTTTGAGTGGAGTTAAGTCAGGTTATTTTGTCCAATTTCCATCATAAAACGTATTATTCAAAAACGTCTTTGGCAGGCACGCAAACACACACACACACACACACACACACACACACACACACACACACACACACACACACACACACACACACACACACACAGACACTGGTCCTCCATCACTCCTGCCACCCCTTCATCACAGCAGTGCAGCCTAATCACTCACTCTGTATCCTAACCAAAACAAAATGGTGCCAACAAGTAGCTTTTAGCCGTGTTTACACTCCTAACTCCCCACCTCCCTGATGCCCTCCCCCTTCTCCCTCCCTCCCCCGGCGGCTCGTGGCGGCATGGGTGATTAATTTGGGCCGTGCAGACAGGTAAACACAGGCCTATTTAGATGGCTTACCCACCACCATATTTATACTCAACAGGACTAAGCTTCAGATAGAATATCCTCAAAGCTCCCATCTGTTTATTTTCTCTAACTGCTCCTCGAGCTGCGTCCTGACACCCGTCCTCTACCTTCTTCTGCCTCCCCCTGGCTCTAAGCCCGACTCCCTTTGCCTCCTCCCCTCCTGACCTGCCTCACTCTCAGGTCAAACACGGGGCACTTTTTTGTTTTCTTGCCAAAGGAGACAACTTTGTATGCTTCGTTATTAGTTTTAATTCAAGTCAAATTCATAAATGAAGCCTCCTTTTATAGAAATATTCTCATATGCAATAAACTTCATCTGGTGCTGCTTGTTAGTGTCCTACTTCTGTTTTACCCATACGTAGATTGCAAAATAAGTTAAATTGATTAATATTTTGTCAACAATTAGCTCTATAAACACACCTGGGCAATAATTTAGGAAAGCTAGTGCAGTTTTGGTCAATGGTTGCATTTGCCTAGCTGAAAACATCTTATTCTGGCTTTAGTGTAATACATCCATGATTTTACCTTTCTTTCTCCTGTGCAAGTTTATCTTAATATTAGGCAGAGCAATTTGAAAGTCAATCTTTAACTTTTGGGTTTTCTTTAAAGATTACATCAGCCCGTTAAACATTAAACCAAAGCTTACTGACATGAGATTCCAGCTTTTGATACACCGGCATGATCAGCACTGAATGTTTGCACATCAGATGCAATCCTGATGTGAAGCTGCAATATTTTAAAGGGCAACTATTATATAGCATTTTCAGGATTATGCTTGCATTTTGTGTTTGTACTAGAACATGTTTACACGCTTTAATGTTAAAAAAAACCTTAATTTTTCTCATACTGCCCATGGCTGCTGCACCTGTATTCACCCTCTGTATGAGACGCTCTGTTGGAGCGCCTGTCTCTTTAATCCTTCCCCCCGAAAATACGCTTCCTGGAATCTACGGAGCCTCCGTTCCGTGTTTCACTAGTTGAAGCTGGAGCTATTGCAACAGAGTATAGAGCAGGACTTCGTACCATTAACAAATCACCAATAAAGGTTTCTAAACCAAATATCACACAACCGGACATGTCCCAGCAGTAAAGTGACCGGAATTTGGAGCCAACTAACACCGGCTGGCAGGCTTGCTGGTTCCGCCATGCTTTTATAGTGCATCGGTTACAGAGAATGATCTGAACAGCGGGCTGGGTCTAACGTTAGCGGTCCGCTGACCCACTGACCCACTGCTGCTGGGTATAACGTTAGCGGTCCGCTGACCCGCTGCTGCTGTGTCTAACATTAGCTGTCCACTGACCCACTGCTGCTGTGTCTAACGTTAGCTGTCCACTGACCCACTGCTGCTGTGTCTAACGTTAGCTGTCCACTGACCCACTGCTGCTGTGTCTAACGTTAGCTGTCCACTGACCCACTGCTGCTGGGTCTAACGTTAGCGGTCCGCTGACCCACTGCTGCTGGGTCTAACATTAGCGGTCCGCTGAAAGTCCTGTGTTGTTTGATTCATCCACCACCCCAACCAACGTCCTTACACAGATTTTCCGTCTATAATACTCGCTACCGTTGTCGCTCTTAATACTACGTCATCTTACAGTGCTGCGGCCGAGCTGCTGCTCTGTCCGGTGCGTCTCATACAGACTCTGAAGGGTGATTTTTGTGTCGGTATCCGACGCTGAGAGCCACTGACCAAGCGTCAGTATTTTACGAGTTGGGAGTGAGAACGGGTTGGCATGGCAAGTGCAACTGAACTATGAGCACCTGTGAAGTGTGAACTTGCACAACACTGCACACAGACATCCGCATACCACTGCATCACCGATAGTAGCTTCCCTCCCACTCACATAAATGCAGCTTTAAAACGATAACAGTGGTATGTACGAGTACACTGGAGGTGCCTTGGTCCTCGTCATGCTTTGCATTCCTGCAGCTGCTGAAAGCACATAGGCCGGCCCCCACCCTGCCTACCTGAGGTTAAGGTGGGGGTAAACCAGACCAGACGTTAAAGCAGAGTCATGTGATCCCTCTATCTGCGACGACTGCGTAAGAGGAGGCAGTTGGACAGGCTCAGGGGTGTCATCCTATTGTTTTCAAAGACAAGGCCTCTCAAACACTTGATGCTTTTTATTTCTTGTCACTTATTTACATAGTGCTGCTCGATTACGGGAAAAAAATCATAATCACGATTATTTTTGGTCAGTATTGAAATCCTGATTATTTAACACGATTACTCATTGACTTTTGGAAAGATGTTGCAATTATAGTAAAAAATGAAAACACCTACAACTTTTCCCATTTTAACATATTTTCTTTTTGTATGCAGAACACAGGACAAAATAAGACTTGCAAAACGTGATATGCAAAATAATAGTTTTTTCTGTCTTTGTGATCATTAGGAGCCGAAATCGTAATCATAACTAAAATTCACATGAGGATAAATCTCCAAACCCATCTCCTTCCCCACTCCTTGTGCAGCAAATGTGCTTCATTAGCTTGACTGATCAACAGGTGCAGCATGTTAACGTAATCTCCCGTCTTAAGTGGATTGTTAGTGATGAAGACAGCAGTGGGTGGAGGGGAGCCAATATGAAAATCCACTGACACAGGCCCTGCTAAGTATATTATGCATGTACACAGTACATACTGGTGGCATTTAATACATATATACATGCAGGATAATACTAAGAGAAATCATGCAAGGGCGATCTAATTTAATTAGTGATCCACAGATTCTTAGTCCACAATCCGTTCATTTAAAGTTTTACTGTGTGCGCAATACTGCAAACCTATCATACACACGTTTTCTCTCTCTGTGAGTCCCATCATGCCTTTGGGTAGGGATAATTACTTAACAACACTAGAGTTCCTTAAAGGGGTGTCCAAGAGCACACAGGCTGTCTGTTTGTCTGGGGATTTTTTTATTCCACCACCTCGTGGAGATGATTTGTCTATTATCTCCGGTGGATTTGCTCCTCTCTTCATCTGCAGCGCATTACTGCAGTCGTAAAGCTGCAAGGTCAGGGGAAAGGCAGGCAGGCAGGCGGGGGGGATGGGGGGGGGGGGGGGGGGGGAGTCCTCTCCTCTGCTCTCCAGACTTGCCTACAGTGGAGCTTTACCCAGCAGAGATGTACGATACAGTAACCCATCATACACTGGCCAGGCAGTGATAAATCAGTGAGTGTGGTCAGGGTAAATATCCATCATCATGGTTATCATCACCACTGCAATCGACATGACCATTTTTCTGCATCTGTGCTTTATGGCTGCAGTCACAGTGGAGAGACAGGCAGGGTGAGTGCGAGGGGGAGATGGCATGCGACAAAGGTCTTAAAGGGATAGTTCATCTCATAAGGAAGATTCAGGATTTGACCGTGTATGCTTCCACCGAAGTGTCTAAAAGCTTTATCCCAGCTTTATGCCATACTATTTTGAAATTAATTGGTCCAACTCAAAGAAAAGCATAGCATGTCCAGAAAAGGTCTTGTTATCTTCTGGTTTGCATTCTGTTTGTTTACTCCTAAAAAAGTTTCAGCTGACATGTGAGTAACTTAATGGCTGTATTTTTTCTTTTGTGCAAACTACTCCTTTAAGATAGATTTGACCTCATGATATTGCCAATACACATTATTTCCCTAATACGCTGCATCAATATAATTTTTCGTGTGTGTTAAAGGAAAAAAATCCTGCAGAAAATGCTTGCTCACTGCTCAGCAAACAGCCGTAGGCAATGCACCTGTGCATTCCTGCAACCAATGTTCCCTGGGCTAATGTTTCTTGCTCTTATAAGGAAAGTATGTACATCATACATTATTCAGCTGTCACTTTACAGTCAAACAGAGAGAGCTACTATACCAGTTTCCCCAGTGGCATTGGCCTCAAAAGATCAAAATGCTATGCAGCGATTAGACTTTTTATTTATTTTTATTTAAAAGCCCATTAATTTTGGGTGGCGTATGGCCAACTGCACAGAAGTTCGTTGGCGAAAGTCACAAAGACCTTTGTCTTGTCTTGCCTAGGTTGAGTGAGGGCATTCTAGGAAATGGAGGCAATCACTAACAGTAGTAGACAGGAAGAGGAACAAGCAAGATATCTCACAAAATGACTTTTGGAATATTTTGATCACCACAGTTTGATTATGTATAGGTGCGAGAGTATCTGAATGAGGATTTTTCATAAATCACCTCGATGAGTAACATAATCGCTACCTTCCAGTTCTCAGCAGCCGCAGTGCGAGTCCCTGCAGAGTGAGCTGAAGGTAGCTGAGGGTCATCTATTCCATTCTACATGCAGACACAGTGCAGCTAATACCATACTTCACAGCCCAGCCTTAATCAGCCGCTGCACTGACAATGTAATTATGGAAGTGTCCAGGCACCGCAGTCAGCCGGGGAATTCTAATTATTTACAAGGCTGAGAAGGAGAGCAAAACGGTTCATCTAAAACTCACGACCCGCTCTCTCTGCACATCCAACATCATCTCAAGAGCCGGGTTGGACTACAGGCAGGCATTTCTGAAATACAGAAGTGGTGAAGAGAAACTGAAAGAGGAGGCAAATGGTTTATTGACTTAACTAGACGAGGGAGCATTTGATTGACACAAACTTTAATTTTGCAGAAATATTTACCTTGATTGCCTCCAAAGTCAGTTAGTCGACTATTTGGCTGTTAAGGGCTTGGTCAAGGCAGCGGTAGTCCAGCAACTCCAGTGTTCTGAGAGGTGACATTACGGTTTCTGTCAAATAAGTCTGGTGGCTTTGAAAAGGGCAATATAACTGCTTCAGTTCCCAGTCGAAAAAGACTGTCTGACGGCAAGGTAAAGCGGTGAACACATTTTTTTTAGGTGTCTAAAATACATTTTGCTGTGGCCCCATCCACAGCAGCGTAGCTATGCATATTAATTGTGATTCCCAGCACTAGTCTTGCTCATATTCAGTTATTTCTCGATATCGTCTTCACCATAAAAGGTATGAAATAAAGGAAAAGCCAACATAAAGTGCTTTAGTAAGGTGTTGGACCACCACGAGCCTCCACAACAGTTTGTCTGCTGTTTGGTATTAGAGTCTCCAAGTCTCTGAAACTCTACTGGACAGATCAAGACCATTCTTCCTCTATAGCCTTTCCCCAGTAAACTTTTTATTTTTAACTAGCTTGGTTTCAGATTCTTGCTTTTGGTTTTCAAACCTGTTTTAACTGAGCCGTTACACAAGCAACATGTGTGTCCATGATGACTTGTACTTACAATACCTGATTTGCTTGGAAATTGGTCAGTGTAAGCTAGTCTCGCATTGCCCGACCTTCCTCCACAGCGCTGTGAAGGAGGCTCTGGCTAGTCCACACAGCATTCTGGGATGGGAAAAAAACATTCTCTGGTTTATGGGCATTTCTTTAAACCAATCACAATTGTCTTGGGCAGCGCTAAGCGTCGGACGGAGCAACGGCGCCTCTGGAAAATAGCCTCGGGAAAGAACTTGATTTGTTTGAACATGTGTACGTTCAAATGTTTATTCGTGGAACAGAAAACTCAGATTAGACAGATGGTCTAGCTAGCTGTCTGGATTTTCCCTGCAGAGATCTGAAGGGCACCATAGTCATAAATAGTCCTCATAAATCGGCCAAAGCGGCACCCGAACAATCTCGGAAATGAAACGTTGATATAGACGATTGTAAGCAAATAAAAAACAGAAATACAACAAAGTCAACTTCTATGATTCAGACCAAAAAACAAGCAAACTGTAGGTGTGACAGCTAACCAATAACCTTACAGTGCTCCTCTGCAGAGAGCAACAGACTCAAACACCCAGGGCATGTAGTCTTTATCCTCTCCACTTCACACGGCAGCTGGAAGAGAGGCAGAGCAGCCTCTCTCTTATCAGTGTGTGTGTATGCTTGTGTACAGTAAAAAACCTAATCTAATCACCACACACTCACTGGTTCCTCTAGGTGTATTACTGTACTAAGAGTGTAATGCACAGAGAGAGGGAGAGAGAGAGGCCAGAGATAAGTAATATTGATCTGATGTGGGCGATTGTCACTCTGCTGCCTGCCTTGAATAGCTAATCTCTTTTCTTACGGGTCAGAGGGAATAAAGGCAACAAGGGCTGCAGGTTAAAACCACAGCCAATCGACAAATTGTTTTCAATGTGGGGTGATCAGACACCAGCCGGCAGCGTCGGATGTGAAATTTTATCTCCCAGCTGTTGTTGGCAGAAATAATGATGAAGATGTTGATAGTGCATATGAACATGTTTTGGGTACTTTTAGCATTGGATTATGGCATTACGACACAAAAATGAGTTGTCACACTTGCAAATATACCTGGGATACACAATAATAATTGCTTAAATGTGATTGTTCCTAGTTTGTACTTATGTACTGTAAATGTATTTAAAGGTAAATGTGCAATAATTCTTTTTAGGACTTGATGTAAATGCAAGCTATTTGGACAATTTTGTATTACTACAACCCTTTTTATGTTTTGGAGGAGCAGGGCTCGACAACGGTTGCCCGGTTACATTTGGAAACCAGATTGAGTCAATAGGCAACAGTTTCGTGCCCCCTTTGGCAACCATCTGTTCAATATGTGTTTTTTTATATTTAAAAACAAATCAAAACTGAAAAATCTTATTTCAAAAGAAGTCAATATTTTATTTGGTTGTCTCCGTACAGTTTAAACACTACATTTGGTGCAACACAACATTTCAGCTGTTGTGCGACCGCTTTCCACACACGCATGTTTGCTGTGAATTGATACAGGCAACCCAATTTTCTGTTCACATTAGCGCCGTATGTTAAAATCTGGTGCTAATACGGTACCGGTATCCGGTACCTACCAGACAGAATAGCAACACAGATTTCGGTGCCTCATTACAGTGCCACTTAAATACCTGCGCTGCTCTCTTATGCTCCGAATCAGACGTTAGAGCCTACAGAAACATTGCTGCATGTCACGCTAGTTAACACCAATAACACGTTACACTTGGCAGCAGGTACCGTTAGCCTACCGTTAAAATGCTGACAGCTAAACGGTGTGTAGTGTGACTGTATTTCACTGTAGAGGATTCCAGCAGCGGGATGAACAACAGTCTGCCGCTAAAGCTGTGAGCTAAAAGACACAAATAAGACTATAGTCACTGCTGAAAAACAACACAGACGGGACTCAATGTTGCGTTTACTTTAAACTGGTAAACCTCGTGGTGCATTAAAAGTTATTGTAAAATACCCTTTTCTCATTTGTTTTTGTCATTTAACAGCAATGTATTGGTGAAAGAAGTCATTATTGTTAAAAGTCATTACATTTTTAATAATCATTTAAATTCACCCCTTTTTTGTGCTGATCTGAAAATTGATCCGATCCATGACTCAAAACCGTGATCCCAATGGTGAGTTTTGTGATACGTTGCACCCCTATTTGAGAGGGATGGGAAATGATATTGCAAGCCATTCTCTTATTGTTTCATTATTAAAATGTGTGGTATAGTTACATAAGAAATGAATTGGTCCAAATATAGGCAGTTTAAAACATGACAACCGTATTGTCAGTTTCGGCAACCAAAAACTGATGCCTGGTTTTCAAGCCTGGCAACCACTTTAAAAAGTTAGCGTTGAGCCCTGATAAGGTATCCTCTTCCATATACAGTATGGACTCTGCATTAGACCTGAACAGTTTAGTTTAGTCCTTTTTCATAAGCAAATAAATTGGTAAATGTGTGGTCAGATTGGTAATGTTGTATACCAGTAAAATGTTGTGGTAACACTTTACATGAAGGTATCTACATAAGAGTGACATGACACTGTCATGAACACATGACACAGTCATGACACATGAACCCTAACCCTAACTCTAACCATAACTTGTCATGACAAAAACCGAATGACACTTACTAAAAGAAGCGTTATGTCATAGACGTTTATGACTTGTTTATAATGTTTATGCCACGTTCATGACAGTGTCATGTCACTCTTATGTAGATTTCAGGAAGAGCAACCGAGGAGGGATTCCTCTTCCAGGATGGACAGAAAATAGATGTGTGTGCAAGGTAGACAGAAATAATGATTTAAAAGATACACAATATGGAGAAAATAAATGACAATATTAGGTTAAAAAGACTGCATGAATATAAAGAATACGGATCCAGGAATATGTTGTGTAACTTCCTCTCTACACTGTTAGAAAAGTTTGTAGGAATACGGGCGAATATACTGTGTTAATATGAAGGAAAGTTTTTTTCCGTATTTAGATTTTTTTGAATTAATAGAAATGTCCGTTACAGATACAGATGATATACTGTAAATCTACAAAATGTTCTGATTTTGGATTAACGGTAATGGTCAAGCGAGATAGAATGACTGAAGAGAGGGAGCGACCAGCGGCGTTAGAACAAAGCATTGAATCGGAGAAATAAAACTTGTTTTCGCCGATTCATCACTAGAAATGCAACTGCAGCAAGCCTCTCACTAACATTAGCCACATTCATATTTAGACAAAACAAATGATATATCCAGAACTGGCAGGTTTTAGAAGACCTGCGCCTTTGCGAGAAGTTGCAAGTTTCAACTCGTCTCGTCGCGAATCTTTGGTCTGAACTGGGCTTTAGGATTATTTTCATTGTTGATTATTTTCTGGATTATTCGATTTTTTTTAAAGTAGCTCCTGGTTTCCCAAAGGCCAAGATGGCATGTTTTGTCTACAACTCAAACATATTCAGTCTACTGTCATAGAGGAGTTAAGAAACTAGATAATAGTCACATTTAAGAAGCTGGAATCAGAATTTTGAGACCTTTTTTTCTTCCATGTGTCGGGCCGAGGTCCTCTTGTATCTTCTCTTTATCACCCCCCCCCCCCCCCCCCCTCCCCCTTATCTGTCACCCTTTCCTCTCCCACATCTCCACCTGGGAGGAGAAAGGAGGGATTGATGCGGCGAGCACGCCACAGTAGTTTCCATTTACCAAGACCAAACATCAGCAGGCATATCTCTGACACCAAAGGGTCTGCCTGGGTGCCCCTCTCTCTCTCTCTCTCATTCTGATCATCCCCCCCCCCCCCCCCCACCCCAAAAAAACAACCTTTCTCGCTTCCCTCCTCCTCCTCCTCCTCCCCTCCCTCCCGTACCCCCGCCATCTCTGTTTAATATAGCAGCTGGAGATGAAAAATGGTGTGCTTTTGTTTATTTGCCACCGATGCAAATGCGACCACAGCAGGATTAGTGAGTTCTCCATCTCTTTGCTGATAGCGGTGGGAAGAAAGAAGGGATTTTTATGCAAAAAAGATCTCTCCTACCCTTGCTATGACAATTGCAATGCATCACTTCATAGACAGTTTTTAATCTGTTTCAAACCAACCACACTTTGAACTGCTGGGAATGCGAGATATACAACTGTGGGTGTACGTGTGTGTGTGTGTGTGTGTGTGTGTGTGCACACTTGCCTGTTTGTGTGCATAATGTGTGTGTGAAAGAGAGTACTTGTGTGTATGTGCTGTATGTGTTTTCCTGTGATTAATCTTTGGAGTTGGTTTAAGCACACTGCTGACACAGCACAGATCTCCCTCCCTCTCTCTCTCTGGCTAACTTTGTCTCTCTGTCTGAACACCCTTGGATTTAGCTTTGAATAACAAAAAGTTTGTATCCTAATTCAGTGTTGGTCCATTGTGTCCAACTTTTCTTATATTGTAAAGAAAACTTAACTCGGAGCCTGTAAATTGATCTTTAATCAAAATTCTGCACAGCTTAAGCTCCTTAGATTTATTGTATAGACTCACGTTTCCCTATCATACAAACTGCAGCCAAACATATCTTTGAAAAAAAAAAGATTCTCAAAGCTGCATGAAGGATTTGTTTGTAGAAATACATTTTTGACAAAAACGAGACACAAGTAGAGTGACACATCCATCCAATGAAAAGTCAATTATAATTATAATTTGATAAGTACACTTTTTCTTGCAACTACATTTGCAAGCATTCTTTCAATACTTTTATTTTACAATACTTACTGGGAAAGCATGGGTTTGTTAATTATTATTTCAACTTTGGTAGATATCTAGGTAGCTATTTTCAGGTCATAAATACACATTTGACATGTAGCAATTGAAATGCCTTACATTTCTTCCATTTGTTCAATGATGTAATTACAGTTCCAAACGATCCAATACTTAGACTTAGAGCCCTAAAGCTTTACTATCTAATGTGTTTAATTTGATTAATTAATTCTGGCTGCTGGTTGTGTGAGTGTGTTTGTTCTCAGGTCTCTCTTGAAAAATTGATCTTGATCTCTGATAAAATTTAGGTAAAACAAAATGCAGTGTAATCTAGAGATAGGAAAACTTTGGACTTTTCAACCAAATTTAGTCCAGTGTGGCCATAAATGCCTAGACACCTTTACATACATATGACCAAATCCTTGTTCGGACTTCTGGACTGCACCGAATAAGTAAAAGTTATTGTGATGATGCAGACATTGAGTTGTTTGGACTGCCGTTTGATTTGAAGCATCACTGGCGAGCAAAGTTCACGAACACACATCATATTACATTCTTGTAGCCTACGGAAACAAAACGACTTACAATAGCTGTGTTCAAAACTGTTCCCTTATTCACTCACCCACTATTCCTTATATAGTGTTTATTAAAGAGTGAACTATATATACACGACCAAACGAGATTTTGGACACTCATTGAAAACATTGTTGCGTCAGTAGATGCGGCAGTTATTTGTGTGACGGAGATGGCCGCGCCCAGCATCATGTAAACAAACCGAAACAAAAATACTTCTAATACATCCCTGAAACAAACGGAGCCCTCCGGAGCATAGTGAAAGGTTGTATATTATATATGTTGCATGTTACATTTCCACTGTTAAGAAATGAAAGCCCGCTCCATTTTTCCTTTGCTGTTTTAGCGGGTGCTTCTGCTTCTTCTTCTCCTCCTCCTCTGGGAAAACCTGCCCGCCTTGCATTGTGGTATACGGGAGTTAAATGTAGAGTACATCGTATGTACCATAGACAGTAAAATAAATGGACCAACAGATCCCGTTGCTCTGGACGGAGACCAGTGAAGGCTATTAGAAGCACTTTTCCGGTGATGGCTGATCGTTACTGAGCAGCCTCAAACTGAGCTTGAAGACGTAGATGTGACGTGAGCAACCTGTCTGGAAGTTGGAAGTCTTCTGGTAGCTGTGCCAAGAGAAATCTCAATCATTCTGAATCTTGCAGAGACAAAGAGCATAGGTATATGTAAGGAGATAACATAGGCACAGGCTAATTATTGCTAACTAAAATGCTAGTTAACATTAGTAATTAAACTTAAACAGCTAATGTAACTCGAAACTGCCTGCGAGCTTCTCCTGTACTATACGGTAATTTCTCTTCGATGCGACAGAAAGTCGCGTGGTTATGACACAATCGTTAGCCTATTTTTATAAAAACCTACTACAAGAGCCATAACGTGAGGTACAAGGTAATGGAGCCTTTTATACGTTGTCGTGTTTATTTGTCCATTGTTTATTTGTCCATTGTTTATTTCTAAAGAAAGTCTTAGATGTGAACGCTTCAGATGGGAAGTTATTCGCTGTCGTGACGTCAAAATGAATTGCAGTCAATGGAATGCTAACGGGGGTGATGGCTTGTTAGCATCAAAATGGCGCCATAGGAGCTACGCGTTGTGGAGAGAGGCTTACCCCCTTGGTATGTACATTCAAATTAGCAGTGCATTGTGGGTATTTTATAGTGGACAATATAGTGAATGACATTTACAGCAGAGATTTTGAACACCACTACAAAATAGCGAACACACAATATAGTGCACTATTTCCGTGATATGGAACGGTTTGGAACACAGCTCTTAAGTGCATTCAACCATGAAGATAATCATTAGCAATCATTTTATATAATCCCTTTTTTTTACCTTATATCAGAGCTGCCAACATCTAAACTCGCCTGGTCAGAGCTTATGTAGTTGCTTGTTTTTTTTACTGCAAAATTACTTTAGTAGATTGCAAATACGTTTAAGTAGAATTGTTTTTCCCAGTTTAAAAGAAAATAAATGTAATGTCGCCAGGGGTTAAGCCGCCGATCACGAACCCCAATGTGTCCTGTTTGTTGCATGTTGTCACCCATCCTGCTCTCCCCTCGTTTCCTTTCATCTGTCTGCCAATGAAGGCTTAAAAAGTCCAAAAACACAAGATATAAAAAAGCAATGTAGTCAAGTACTGTAGATCCTTGATATGAGTCAATTTAAATTGACATAAGCAACCCTACTGGTCAAGACTGGAGTCATAATGAAGTATACTTCTGAACACTTTATTTGTTATACTATATACTACCTCTAAAAGTGTGTGTATAGATGAGTTACTTAAAGCAATTAGCATTAGTATGTGTTTATTTTGAGGGCAGATTTCTGATATTTTTGTATCTAACAACAATGATAAAGGCTGAGCTCGTGCATAGCATGCTGTTGTTAATTTACAGAGATGGCCTAAACATGTGGCAGTATAAGCGTTTTAGAAATGCATCCAATTTCAAATATTTCTCCCCTAGCACTGAAGTGTTTAGCAGAATAAAAGAGAAGGGTGTGTTTCCCCGGAGTCCATTTCCTCATAAATAAAGCCTGTCTGCTTACTTTCCTTTGCATGTTCCTTTGATTCCACGTATTCAGACGCGTCTCAGTGTCAGATCAAACCTTCAAACATCCATCACCTAACCCTTTAGGAGAAAAGAGGAACTGCCAAATCCCAAACTGTCATCAGAACACGCTGCACCGTTGTCTGTCCTACAGACAGATACAGCAAACTCTGAATTTCTGTTTAGGATTTCTGACTGACTACACAATTATGAAAGGCTACGGGCGCGTACGACTGCATATCGTGAAAAGGGAAGAGAAAAGGGGGTAAAAAGGAGGAAAACACGGGCCTGTTTATCTTTCTAGCCGCTGTTGGCGTCCTGAGGAGAACGTCTGGCTCTGGGTAGATACCAACGGGAACTACACAAAGGCGAGATAAAGCGTTAAGACATTTTTTACTCATCAAATTTAATAAGCCTCATCTCAGACACACAGGTATTCAGCACGACGCTTTCAGGGAAAAGGTAAACACATCCATTTTGTAAGCTCTCGCAGAGATCCCCCCAAAAAAAACATCCTCAAACCAGCAGCTGACATGCATTCTAAACGTGTCAGGGTGACAATAAGATACACTATGAATAATAGAATAAACAGATACATATTTTCCCCATATGCCTCTCTCTCTGTCTCCTCTATGGTTGACACCTTGGCGGCGTGATAAAACCCCCACATCAGAAATACTTTACTTTTGGCGCTCCGCCCTTTCCTTCCTTCCTTCCCCTCCGTTCTCGCAGGGGCTTACCTGTGCCCTGCTCGACTGACACCTAGCATTCGAAAACGCTCGCCGGGATTTAATCAGTCGTCATTATGGCTGGGGAGAAAGAGAGGCTGTGGCACAATGCTGACACAAAGACAGTCTAAGGGGAGCTTTGTGCTGTAAATGTGCTTCTCACAGTGGCTGCGTGACAGCTGACGGCGAGTCGCTGAAACACTGATCCACTGTTTCCTTGTAGAGACATCAGGGTGAATACAGAGGTGCCATGGCGTGCGCTGAAAGCTGCCTCAAAGACCTGAATGCTGCACAACACCTGCATGGCTGCTGTGGCGGATTAGGGTGTCAACAAACACAATGGCTGAGGGAACTCAATGCCTTTTGACTCAATGCCCCCCCCTCCATACGCTCTCTGACGTCCCCCATTGTCAACCGCTCTATTTTATTTATCACCTTTAACAGGGAATTAAGGGGAAGGGAAATGGCGACAGGTTATTGAAAAATATTTATACACTTTGAAAAATAAACATTTTTCAGTTAAAGTTAATTTCCGACGGGGATTATCCCAAGGATGTGACAGAGGTTGTTGTTTCCTGTTTCCTGCACTTCGGTGACATCTGTCTCCGGTGCAACCCGGAGACAGTGGAAAAAAAGATGGCGGAAAGACGCACAGAGGAAGAAGAAGAAGAAGAAGAAGAAGTCCATTCCAGCGCAACACATGGAGCCGAGAGCGGAGGAGGAGGAGGAGGAGGAGGAGAGCGGGTAAAGGATAAGGGAAGGCTGGTGAGTCTTCGGCAGGAGAATTTGGCAGGATGGCAAAGAGTGTCGGAGCCTGGCAGCGCCACAAAGAGCCGTGGCTCTCGATCCAGCTCTGCTCCACACCTCTCTGGCAGACATGCCATCACAGGCTTTGTTTACATGGGTCTGTGTACTACTGGGAACCTTGGAGAAAATAAAGAACGAGGTGCAGTAGATGTGACGTGTATGATGCACAACTCCTCTATTATGCTATGTATTTTTCTTCTTTTCTCTCCATCTTTGTTACTGAGCGCCATTGCTAAGACCAGCCATGACAAAGCATAGGTGTATTTTACTGTATCTAAAACAAATTGCATACTGTGTGCTGGGCAGTTTTATATGGAACCAAACACTTGAAACCATGAAGAAAAACACATACATATGTAAAGGCTGAATATTTATCTTTATATTAATAGTTTTTATTGGGGATCTGGATCCAGATCTCTAAAATCTTGTCATTGTTAAAAAAAAGAAAGGTAAAAAAAATCCTTAATCTGAAGCGAAAACAGTTGTTCTTTGGCCACTGGCCTAATTGTGCACCAAATTCCATTTAAATCTGTAAAGGTTTTAAGATGTCTTGCTAACTAACAAACATATAAATAAACAGACCCTAAAAGGGAAATATAATGCTCATTTTTAGGTTGATACTTGTATTTTGGGTTTCTAATAGAACATGTTTACAAAAACACATTATTTTTCTCATACTGTCTAAATATACCAGTATTGACCCTCTGTCAGAAACGCTCCGTTTTAGCGCCTGTCTCTTTAAGCCGCCCTCCCGAAAAAATTCCTGTCTTCACTAATTGGTCAGCGTTTCCGGGTCTTCTACATCTGAGCTCTCTGCGTCTCTGCACCATCATTGCAGCTGGGGAATGGCTGTAACGGCACTGTAGCAGCACTTTCTACCTATATATATATATATATATTACAGTTGTGACATCACAACCGTACGGAAGTCCTGACGGCTCATTTAAAGTCACCGTTTCTGAATTCAGGCTGTGTGCTTTTCTCTCTGGATTGAGCATTTTGATACTTTCACAGTATTTATATAGCACCTCGACCTGCTTTGTAAACAAAAAAGACATCATTTTTACAATATTGGACCTTTAACATATGACCTCCTTGACGGAGGTAATAAATGCTTCCAAGTTTGCATAACTAAAATCACTATTTTATTCAGACAGTGAACAGTGAGTATTAAATTAATCTCTGGTGTCAATCACGTGAACTAAAATAATAGACTGACACTAACATGTAAAAACAAACCCTACTGAGAAGCACACCCTTTATTCACACATGCATGGACATGTCACACTTTTCATTAGCTTCTCTGAAATATATCAGTAAAACAGGGATAACAATAACTGAAAAGTAAGAGCATGCTAATATTTACACACCCTGGATAAATAGATAACTCCAGTTTAAGTCGACTCACACTCCATATTTTATCCTAGTCAGAGTAAATCTCTTTAACACTGCTGTAGCCTCCCTTCCTCTGCTGCCCTTCAGTGACAGTGCTGGCAGAGTAGCAGAGTAATGCAGTAATGGTATCAGAGAATGAGGCCCTAAGCGCTGGGCTTTGACGGCCTGCCTGCCGATGATGGATGTCTTCAGAAACTAAACTACTCCGTCCTCTGCACCCCAGAGCGCTGCTGTTGCGTGTTGGGATCCCTTCTGTAATGCCACAATGGATATTTGAGAATGTGTGTGTGTGTGTCTGACTGAGAACATGCATGTAGATGACTTTAAAGTGTTTGCATGTGCTCTGTGTAGGTTTCTGTGCACATGTGCTCAGACTTAGTGTGTGTGTGTGTGTGTGTGTGTGTGTGTCCTGCTTGAATGAACTTGGGAGAGTCAAAGGCTCTTAGCGTGGAATGTGAGGGATGTTATATAAACACATTACCGACGGTACCAACGTACAGCCATACACACTGCTGGCGCCAGCCCACACTGCATTAGCTGACATTTTATACAAAAATGGTGAAAATGGACCGTCTGGTGAGAACCAGAGAAACCCTCCGTTGCTCTCTCAGACTGTGTTTGGGTTGAATTTGTTCTCTTTTTAGCCTCCTTTGACTTTTGATTGCTGACTCTGCCTCCCAAAGGGACTGTCATGAGGTGCTGCGGTCATTCTGTCTGCTTATATGACCTGACAGTTTAAACGGGAAGTCTAAAGGATTTGGTAATTTACATCAAATACAGGAATGGGAAATTAGTTGGAGCACTAAATGTGATCTGGTTACATGACAAAAGCAGCGTACAGATACTCCAGCACATGAAAGCATCTCCTGTACATTTACACACTGAAAAGCACCAATAAATGGTAAACAAATGCAGAAAAGCGTGCACACTCGCAATGAAACGTACACACGTGTTCTCCCGTGCACACCAAAAGCGAACACAGCCGACTTTAAAAAAGCAATTAACTCCAGATAGCATGGACATGAAAGGCAGTGGGATGCTGTGAACATTAAAAGTCACAGAAGCCCGAGCATTGCTTTCCTGTGTGTCTTTAAGGCTTTCTCAATCCAGGCCCTTCTAAATAGGATTCAATAATGTCCAGGTTGCTTGTTTTTACTTCAAAAGATTTCCCACCAAACAGCTTAAGTCCAACAGAGAGAGAGAGGGTGAAAGAGACGGAAAACACTGACAACTCATTAGATGTCAACGTTCACTTTATTACATTGTACTCTGATTCCCTGCGCCACCAAAGTGGTTTCACTCATGACACGGGAGAGCAAGTTGGAAACCTGCTCTGTGTTGCTTTTGGACGTTCGTGAAGGACAAATGGCCAGTGTCTGACGAGAGCAGCTGGTAAATTCCTTTGAAATTTGCGCTTTTGACCAGCGGGAATTCAAGAGGTGCTTCACATGGCAAACGTTAGGAAATTAACATTCAGTAAACATTCTTCTCTAAAGGTAGTTTCCCATATATATATTTGAAAATCGTACATATCTTGATTTTTTTTTTTGTGATGATATTTATAATCACTTGTTTTCGCTAGAATCAATACTTTTTATTTCTACCAATGAATCACCTAAATGAATTCAGTTTATACGGTACAGCTGACAGCGACTACATCAAATCCGTTTCCAGCTAAACAAAGTGAAAGCACAACATGCATAAAATACACATTATGTACTACTTTACAGATGAAATAAATATCAGACTGACTGACTATCATTTGTGATGTGCATTATTTTTTATAAAACTATTAGTTTATGGAAATGTCTCATGATATATTGTCTCTAGAAGTGTATTATTCAACTTTTGTTTTTGATACAGAGGGGAAAGAAAATAGCAATACTCCAATACTATCAAATCGCAATGCTTCTACCTCTACAAATCGAATTGGCACCCATCTATCGTGAAATAATCGAATCGGGACAAAAGCATATGGTCCCAGCCGTAGCAAACATTCCGTTTTTATACTGAACTCCCGGAAAGGAACGCAGAGAAAAAGCGATGAATTGGCATTATAGTTGAAATGTCATGTTGACACTGAGTAGATGTGGATATGACCCCATGCATTGCTGTGGAAAGTTTATGATCGTCCATAGCAACTAGCTACAAAACTGCGAACACTTTTAATATTGGTTTATGATTTGTTTGCAATGCAGTTATATCATCTGGCAAAAGCTTTCTCTCCGTTTCAGTTGATGTTGAACATGCATGACATGTATGTAAACCGAAGACGCAGGTCTTGGCCCGTCCTGAAAGTTGCTGTCCATCAAATGCTTTTGAGCAAGCCTCCCGAGTTTGATATCTTCTGCAGAGGCAGAACAGAATCCAGGCTGGCAACACGAGCCATCCGGAGAAAAGAAGGATTTATGTTACAGGTGATGAAGAGGGAAGACAGAGAAAGAAAACCGAGTGGCGGCAAACATTTCTGCTTCTTATGAATTTGTAAAACGGCTCTTGAACAGATTCGCCTCTCACTTCTTCTTCTTCTTCTTCTTCTTCTTCTTCTTCTTATTCTTCTTCCGCCCTCCCCACGCCTCCCATGTCCGTTAACCTCCTCGTAAAGAGACAAATGTTTCATCACCGGGGAACGAGCACACGGGGATGTTTAACCAGGCGAATGGAGTGCCTCCTCCTTCTCCTGGGCCGCCAACAAACCGCTGGCTCGGAGAGCGGCCAGGAAGAGAGACAAGAAAGCCAGTCTGAATGTCAGCTGGCTGGGCTCCGGCTGCAGCAACGCCATCTCCCAACACACACACACACACACACACATGCACACACACACACACACACACACACACACGCACACGCGCACACGCACCCAGGCATGCATGCACATCGGCATGCAAGTACATGCTGCACTATGTGTACAAGCAAACATGCACACACATTCACCCTGTCACGCTGCTCATGCTCAGAATGCGAAAGATGACTACACACACTCGTACACATGCACAACCCCGAGTCCCCTGGCATCGCGTCTTTCCACAGCGCAGGCCTGTGATACTGAGGCTGAAGGAATTTGCTGTGGATTACTTCTGGACTGAGGCGGGCAGCTTTGGCGAGGAGCGGCCAGGCCACTTTGAGGATTTAACCAGCAGCAGCCACTGCCTCCCAACAGCCCCGGGAGCCGCCCCGACAACCGCACGCACGCACGCACGCACGCACGCACACACGCACGCACGCACGCACACACACACACACACACACACACACACACACAATCTCATCAAGTTGTACGTCAATGATTCATTGAACATATTCAGAGAACACTAAGATTGAGGCCTTTTTTTTCGATGAAACTATTTCATCATGTTGTTTTTAAATATAGATTATATGATGTTGGGCAGATTCCAAAGTCAGCATGAGGGAAAGGGTAATTCCTCAAATGCTGTTGGAGGGAGCCAACGTGTTGGTGCTGGTGTCTGTAACAGTGGTAGCTACAAGTGTGACAGAGAGAGAGAGACAGAAATGTCTGTGACCTGTCCCTCTGTGAAATGTGCTAATTATCCAGGGAATGTTAACACTTCCTTTCCTCTGCCACTCCCTAATGAAGCTGGTCATCTCAGGAAACTGTGTGTGTGTGTGTGTGTGTGTGTGTGTATGTGTGTGAAGAGTGAGAGAACATGCATGTGTTCACCCCGTGAACTTTTGACGTAACCACTCTCTCCCGCACTTGGACTTCACATAGAAAAATCCCTCCAATTTTTTTTCCCCCACCCCACATCCAAGCCTTCTGAGTCTGACGTGAAAATCTATGTATTAATCATCCTATCATAAATGATGAGGGCAAGGGCAAAACTGAGTGGAAAAGAAAACCAAGCGGGGGTGGTGGGGGGGGAGAAGAAAAAAAGCAGTGAAAAGAGCAACGGGGAGTGGATGGAAGGAGTCGGGTTTCAGTAGGGGGCAATGCAAGGCTACACACCGAGAGAGCTGAGGCTGACTGCATCCAGCAACACACACAGATCATCTTTAATATCTGCCATACCACAGTATTTACTGTTCCTTTATAACACATCAGGGGTATTTGGGAAATGACCAAAACATCATCGTCATGGTCATCATTTCTCGATATCATAGGAAATGCTGCGGACAACAAGGGGCATCCCTAGAAATACCCCAGAGTGAAATAGATGATGATATGACAGTTAGAAAACGCTGTAAACATAAAAAAGGAGAAAGTTGAGATAATGTCTGTAGCTGCAGTAATTAGTAAATGAATAACAGTAGAATATAACTGTTTAGAAAGCAGTGCATATCTAGTACTTACTGTGTGTATTGAAGTTGTCCACCTCATGTACATTGCTGTCATTTAAATACCTTCTTGTTTGTGTGGAAGCAAACAAAAATTTCCAAAAAAAGAAACGTTTTTCATAAAATATAACTCACTTATAATAAAAGTGTGCATCCCCGCCCCCCCCCCCCCCCCCCCCCCCCCCCCCCACCTCCCCACCGCCGCTCTACATCCACACTCATCAGCAGCTTTTAATCTAGCCAGAATTAGCATATTCAAATGGTTTTCCTAATGACTTTCATCCGGCAAAAAGGTAATTTCATACACGAGAGTAGCGTTCAACTTGGAGGCGGCAGAGACAAAGCTGAGTGCAGGGGGCAAAAGATACAGTAGTTTGATTGCCAGTGCAGTACGCAGGCTTGTAACCGCTTCTTATTTTTAATAAGGTTGTTTTTAATTGAACATTCATGGGCTTCAACTTTGAACTGTAAAAGCTGGTGTCCTATATGTGCAGGAGCCGCTCAGGGGGAGAAGGAGCTGTTAGCGCTGGTGTAAATGGCATATCATGGGCTAATACTGTGGTGGCAATGGGAGGATTCAAGTGATCAGGCCACTGTTGGGTGGATGTGGCTGGGAAGCACATTAACACACAGACACACACACACACACACACACACACACACATCGATGATGCACATAACACACACACACACACACACACACACACACACACAAAAACACACACAGACGCATGCAAATTCTTGAAATTTTATTATTGAGTTCAAAAACAATTAAGAGCAGTGGTGCTTTGATGTTCAGTGCTGCCCTGCAGGTCAGGAGGGAGAGTGTTTCTTTATCTTAATTGAAAAAATTAAATCATTAACCTGATGCCACTGTTTCTGAATGACAAGTCCTCACTCTTTTCCCATCTTTACCCCTTAACTAGCAGTGAGAGAGAACATGAAGAGACATGCTCGAGAAGAAAGTGTGTGTGTGTGGGGGGGACAATTTCAATAACACAAGAAAAAGAAAGTTTAGTGGGTGTAATTTGATTAATAATGCTAAACGGAGGCGGGGGGGGGGCAAGATAGGACCGAGGGAACAAATTAGCCAGCACAGTTGGGGAAGGACTCTGTTCAGCAGGGTATCAAAGGCTCACAACGCCGCCTTTCGCCTCCACGCCTCCACAAACTCAAATTGAAATCCGGTATCTTGTCAAACTAGCATCAGAAGTGTCTTCCTTCTATTGGGCTATTTTTTTTTTCTTCTTTCTTAATTTCACTCATTCATTCATTCATTCATCCCTGAGAACATGAAGTGGCATTTATGTTTTTTTTTGTTTTTTTTTCCTCAATTGCTTAACCCTTGTGTTGTCTTCGTTTCAATCTTGAAAAAAACACTTTTTTTTCTGACATTTGTGACGCCTTTTTTCACAATTTGTTTTTGCTTTTTCCAACGTTTTAAAATTTTAAATGTTTCTTCTACACATTTTCAGCGCTTAGTTCTACGTCCAATATTTTCTGATATAAAACAAAAATTTAAAATGGGCCAATGTGACCCGAAGTCAACACAAGGGTTAAACACTAAACAAAGTTCTCAGTTGCCTGAACTCATTTAGCTAACTGTGCAGTCTGTTGTCAATACCTTAAACCATTTCACATTGTAAAACACAATTTGCAGATCTCACTTAGACTTCTCAGCAAAACTCTAAACACATTCTCATTCTCAAAACACATTCTGCACTCTAATGCACATGTCATCCATACTGGTAAACACAAGTGGCAACAATCAAACACAAATAGAGAACACATGTCATTGACTGAACACAACCACTCAAAATTGAGTTCACTTGTTTCAAATGATGTGACACAACCAATAGAAGCCAGTTCAGAGAGCCAACAGGTTGTTGAAGGTGGGAAGGAGAAAGTCTGAGAATGGATAGAAGAAACATTGTGACGAGTGCGTATGCGAGGTGGGCGACGAGGAAGAGGAGGAGGAGGACGAAGAGGATTTTTGTCCCTTTTAGTATTGTATACTGTAGTACAGTGCATTGTAGGCTGTATACTGTACAATAGGGCTTGGCGATATGGAGAAAATCAAATATCACGATATTTTTTACCAAATACCTCGATATCGATACCACAACAATATTGTAGGGTTGACTATTGGTGCTTTCACAAAATATTTACACAATGATATTTTTGATAAATAATCATCAGTAATGTGGACATAATAACTAAGTGGGTAAAGGCAAATAATTGAACAGTTACAACAGTCTGGTAAATTCAGAAAATGACATCACTCTACTGTAATGCAGCCTTTACAACCAGGAAAAGGCAACACTTATGCCATATTACGATATCCAAAATCTAAGACGATATCTAGTATCATATCACGATATCGATATAATATCGATATATTGCCCAGCTCTACTGTACAATGAACAAATTGCATTGCCCTGAACATTGTGCTTTCCATTTGTTAACAGTTCTGACTGCTCAATAGATTTTAACTGGTTGTAGGTTTATATCAACAAAGAACAAGAATTACAGTATCACAGAGACAAAGGACAAGTTTGTGAGATGCAGGGTACAGTACTGTAAAAATATGGGTACAAGGAGGAGGAAGAACAAAAAGAATTGCAAAGCAGAGTAGTATTTTCTGATCAATTTTGAGCTACTATGATAGGACATGTTTTCGTTCATCAAAAGACAATGACAGAATAATATGAAATTTGTTTTGAGATTAAAAATGTAATTCTTCCTGAGAACTATGTTTTGAACAATGTGTTTTCTATTTTTTGGTATATTGCTCACTGACTGCTTGATAGTGTATATCATTTTGATCACTTTGTTGATTTGAGAGCAGTATTTGATTTTGAACACAGGATTTTGAGGCAAAAGTTTCATTTTGCGAGAGGAGTCCGAGCTTTTGTAAGTAGTGCTTGAAGATGAGGTTTTGTGTTTAATGTTTTCAGAAAATGGAGCAAGGTTTCAGAAATTGTGTTTCAGCAATTGAGAAAAACTGTAAGAGAACGGATCAATAGTATTAGTTAAAGATAGAAATCGTGTTTTCTTCACGTCTGACTGCTGTTGGAACGGATCAACGGCTCGGTACAGCATGAAAAGTCAGATGAAGCGGCTCATAAGAAGCTTAAGTGACTCATTTGAAATCAACCCGTGTACATCAGTGATTTTGAGTCAAAAAACATGAAAACATTCTGTTACAATTAACCGTGGAGATGCATATGATTTTCCAAAAGATGTTTCATTATATTCCAATGCCAACAACATGCATTGGCCATGACATTTTCAGATAACGCCTTGGCCTGTTGAGATAGTGGATAAGTGTATGTGTGTGTGTGTGTGTGTGTGTGTGTGTGTGTGTGTGTGTGTGTGTGTGTGTGTGTGTGTGTGTGTGTGTGTGTGTGTTGGGTGGGAGTGGGAGTCAGCTTGTCATAACACATCTAGCGTTTAGCGGGCTAATCGTTGGAGACGACCATGTTGTTTTGATCACCTGTAGTATTACGGCTAAT
This sequence comes from Zingel zingel, assembly GCA_023566125.1. Lineage (NCBI taxonomy): Eukaryota > Metazoa > Chordata > Actinopteri > Perciformes > Percidae > Zingel > Zingel zingel. The sequence goes on along the minus strand of CM042331.1, from coordinate 27,285,191 downwards.
GTAAATAAAGGCTCACACTGGAGGCCTGTCACTCTGCCTGTCTGAGGGCTGCGAGAGGGTGGGATGGTGGGGGTGGAGGAGGGGGCAGGGGGTGGGGGGGTGACCAAGGTAAGAAAAATCACTTCTTCTTATCTCTTTTCCTCTGACCTGAAACAGTCAAACTGCGGTGCATGAAGTCACAGAGAAAAGAGCTGGCGGAGAGGAAAACCCACACGGGAGTAATCTCGATTTTTAAAGGAGCTCCGCGTGGCGATACATCATTGTCAAATTAGTCGTGACGCCTCGGCGTAATTAGCGTAAATAAACAAGATCGTGGGGAAGAACAATTTTTGACTCACAGCAGTAGAATCCAAATATCTTTTTACTAAGTATCTTTTAGGTAAAAGTAACAAAGCCATAATGTAAAAAAAAACCTACAAGTAAAGGTCCGAATTTGACTTTCAAAGTATTATCAGCTAAATGTATGTAGGCCTCTCTCTTCAAAGTAAGAATTCTCGTCTACCTGTTTATTACAGTGATTTTTTGAGTTATAATTACCGATGCATTAATTAACCTTTTAAGCAAGCTTTTCATATTGTAGCTGGTTGAGGTTGAGCTCATTTGAATGCCTTCATATATACTCTTGTTAATCTATAACAGTGTATTTTATAATACAACAGATCACTGTGTGTGTAAAATCAATACGACAAGTAACCAGTAAGCATATCTATGAATTTAAGTGGAGTAAATCTAAAATGTCTCATGCATTGTACGTATTTTGATGTTTTAATATTCATTTTTACTTAACTACTTGAGTAAATGAATGTAGTTATTAGACCATTTAAACATGAATGCTTCACATCATGAAACCAAAGTGGTTATATACATATATATATACACACACACACACACACACACACACACACACACACACACATTAATGATACAGTGATAACCAGAACATTAACTATACTAACTATATTAACTATACATAAAGTTAAACTTATTTTCATCCCATTGGTCAAATCTTAAATTTTTTTGAAAATTACAGGATTGTGTGACCATCAAAGTATTTCAGATATTAATGTTTAGGGCTGCAACACATTTGTGTTATTTTTGCATTAATCTGCAGATCATTTCACAGTTTCTTTCCCCAAGCAGTCACTCTGTTGAACACTTAGAAATAGCCCCCACCCTTACACTGAACAAAGTCAATCACCACTGTTCTGCTCATCTACCTCATGTCTATGTCAATCCTACAATTACAATATTGTTATTAATATATTACCATTGCACTGATCTGCCTTGCACTGTACTCATATTTAAATCCTAAAATCTCAGAGGATTGACTGATATTGCACTATTCCTTCCCTCTCTTTTATATATTTTTTCTAAAATTGTAAATTCTATTGTATTGTTATTCTGTACACTAACAGTATTTTTTATATTATTACAGTAAGTTCTGTTTTTATTCTATATGTTAAGTGAGTGTTGTACTTATTAACCAGAGTCATATTCCTTGTTTGTTTATGCAAACCTGGCCAATAAAGCTGATTCTGATTCAGATTTTCTCAATTAATCCATAATCCTTTAGTCTATATAGTATCAGAAAACAGGGAAGAATGTCCCTGTTTCCTAAAGCCTGTGATGACCAGCAGTTCAAAACTCCATCATGTAAGACAAGGAACATTGACAAATTCTCACAATTTAGAAAGCTGCAAATATCAAATGTTTGCCATTTTTGTTTGTAAAATGATTGATGATAGGTTTGTACTCTTTTGGGCTTTTATAAAAAAAAGAAAAAAGGTATTTTGTTTGTTTTTTCAGGTCTGTGCTTCCACGGTTAGGAACTCTTATAGTGCTTTTGTGCCATAAAGCAATTTTCCCACCATAATCTGATCTATAAGGCCATCCATTTCAGTCTGTTAATCTTCTTGGAAACTGTCTTATTTGTTTACAGTAATTATACTCCTGTCTCAGAGGTAAAGATGATATATTGATGGCAAAACACAAGACGCAGCAGCTTGAAGAAGTGGTGAGGGGGTGCTGGGTTCGTTGACTTTTGCCCTGCACCTGTGTTTCACACACTGTTTCATCTGCAGTTTAGCACACACAGCATACTGTACAGTATGTTGCAACAGTCACCTTGAAAGACCAGCAGAAACCTTTCAAGTCAATATCTTTTTCCCACTGCACATGTAACCATCTGCCATCTGGGCCAAAAGTCCTCCAGTGGAACTTCCAATCGTGCTCGTCGTTTTTTTTTTTTTCCACCTGGTATGGCATCATTATGCAAACAAACACAGAAAATAGCAAAGACGTTTGGCTTTCATTACCATTATTAGAGCTTTTTCTTTTACAAAATAAAATGTCAATATTTCAAGTGTCTGCATATGTAAAAAAAATTAACAATATTCCTTTGCATACATGAGAATATTAGCAGCAGAGCAGCCATTGTGACACAGAATGAACATACTTTTAGTTCATCTCAGCGGTGTAATGATGTCTTATAATCCCACATCCATATCTGCACTGACTCTAGCAGGCCACACCCATATTTGGAGACTAATATAATGACTTTATATTCAGTTGAACGGTACACAATATAGTTAGATTATGCTTATTCGTCCCAATACATAAATATGTCATCTCTCGGGCAAAAGCTCTCGATTGTGCCTTGAATGAGGCAACAGGATCCCAGTGCACAATCATCTCTGTCTGTGAGTCTTTCAGAAGTTGAAGGATTTCATACAACACTTTCACCGCCGTCTTATTTTCTCCCTTTTGAAAGAGAGGGAGTTGATTTTTTTTTTTTTTCCTTCCCTCCCCTCTCTCCCCCTGTACGGGTTTAACTTGGGCTATTTCAACCCCGCTGAAAAAAGTAAATGTGTTTCGAGGCTGCTTTCAGTCTGAGCTGCACAACTTATCTCCCTCTTCCTCTTTGTTATTAAATGCAGTGAGCGAATGATCGGCGTTTCTCTAAGGGACAGAGAGTGAGTCAAAAATCTAAATGGGGAGGCACGCTCCCTGCATTACCATAAAAAAGGTGTGTGTGTGTGTGTGTGTGTGTGTGTGTGTGTGTGTGCGTGCGTGCGTGCGTGTGCGTGTGCGTGATTTATTTTCTCCAGCTTATCTCGTGTGCAGGGGTGGTCGCAATGCCTTTATCGGTTCACCAACAGGAGAACTGAAATGATTAACATCTAATTTAACCCAATCTCCTGCTCAATAGGCCGCCATTCAAAGGGACGCATCTATATGTATTTAAGAGGTAATCACTGGTCGGACCCCCGCTCTCAGACTCCCCCTCCCCTCCCTCCTCTTTTGTGTGGCGGGATGACACACAAACATATTTCCATCTGAATGGCGGGCCTTGGTGGCTAGATTTCTGAAGGAGAATCGCTGGTGTTATTGTCGGGTTGTTTGTGCGGGCCTCACTGTACTTGGATCATGTGGGTACATGAGTGTGTATGCCAGTGCAAATGCATCCATGTCCTGTATGTTAATGCTGTCAGGGAATATGTGGTCTACAGTTAGTAGCCCAGATATGGCTGAGTGCTGCTTACGATGTCAAAACAGATAATGGACCTTTTTTATTACTGCATGATGTTTCCTCTTAAATAATTAGCCCTATATGTACAGTATGTATGATGGAGTGTAGTCATGCTACAAATGTATTACCTTGCTATTGAGGCTGTTAAGTGCCTGTGTCATTTTTCAACATTTAAGCTTTCATCAGTCTTAACCAGTTGTCTCAAAATTTGAAAAAAAACTCTCATCAGCTCTCAGATTTATCTTGTGACCCCTTGGCAGGGTCCCCACCCCCAGGTTTGGAGCCACACGTCTAAGGGTGCATTCACAACAAATCAGGCGTTGTGGCGATTAGCGCAGGGTTGCGCGGTGGTTGCGTTTCTCCAAAAGTTCTTTAAACTTTTCATCACTGGATGCTGTGTTATTTTTCGCCGTGCCCTGCGGCCCCCACCTCAGCAGCCGAAACGCAGTTAGCAAATTCAAATGAATGAGGACTTCGCCGCAGCCTCTGATTTGGTGTGAATGCAGCCTTAGACCTGTGGCTCCAGTGACCATAGGCTCAGGCTAACATCATCAACATGTAACATCTAGCATGTCAGTATGTTCATTTTGTCATTTTAACATACTTAAAGTAGCATGTTAGCATCTTTTAGCATGTTAGTTTGTTAGCATGCTAACAGGCTAACTACTGTTAGCTCGTAAGCTGTTTTTGTGCTAATGTTGAACATGAAAAGCATGTTAGCTTTAACCTGAATCCCTATCAAATTTAAACTTTTCAACAAGTGCAATTATTCACGTGTTAGTGGGCGCTAGATGAAAAGTCAAGGGATCACCAAAGTTATTAAATTTCATACTTTGGGGTTGAAAGTCTGTGCCTGAATTTCATGGCAATCCATCCAATAGTTGGGAATATGTTTTACTCTGGACCAGCAGACATCTGCTAGCATTACAAAAATCTCTTTTACTAAGAATTTTTGATAGTTTATCTGGCAACACCTGTGTAATAATGCAGTCTATCATAATTAATAATGCACTGTCCTTTTTGCACAAAGTGGAAATTGCAGCTTTTGTGGTGTTAATACATAACATGTACATGTATTATCAAAGTTTTGTCATAATAATTTTCCCTCTTTTTTTTCTGAAATGTTTGAAGTAGAACACTGTAGTGTTCACACCTTGCCTGTGAGTATGGGAAGTGGACAGATTTTGAAGCAAACGCTTTCATCCTTATGTCTTTTAAATCTACCAGAAGAAGACTTTCAGATTATAAAAAAGAAAAAAATTTTTTCAAAGATTACCTGGACAAAATGCAAGGATAAGTGAGAATGGAGTGTGAAGAAGAATCCAGGCCACGTTTGAATGGAGATGAGAGAGTCTGTGTGGAAGGTAGGGCTAGTGTGCGTCAGGTTAACCCTGGGCGAAGCCTGGCAGAGGCAGTTCTTCATTAGGGGAGGGGGAAAGGGGGTGGGGTATGAAGATCTCTCCGGAACTTTCTATCAGAGCAGATTACATGCATGTAGATGCGGTCAAAGAGAATGGCAAAAAAGAGGAGGAAAAAAGTAAGTGTTAGAAAAAAAGAAGAAAAAAAGAAGTTGGATTCAAAAGGGTCACATGCAATCTCAGCAATGGGGGTGATGATAGGTTTGCTTGACATCTGAGCTGTATTATGCATTCCATAATCGGACAAATCCTGCGCGCGCGCGCACACACACACACACACACACACACACACACACACACACACACACACACACACACACACACACACACACACACACACACACACACACACACACAGTGACCGATGGCAGCAGGGTTGTGTTGGGTTTCTCTGACAAGGTGAACTTCATGCATCGTGTACATGATATATAACTCCGGAGTGGTGAACAAAGGCAGGCCAGACAGAGCGAGAAAGAAGGAAAGAAGAAGAGGAGCACTTCTCCTCTTTCTTTCTCTCCCGCCGTCTGCTGCAGGTTTTTTGTGTGTCTTTTCCTGGACGACTGACAAAGGCACTGCTAGGTAGGTGACCTTCTTCCCCATCCCGTTTTATGATGGCAGGAAAAACACTGGGTCAAGTCCATTCATCTGCCACTTCAGCTTTACTTTTCCTTTTTTTGTGGTGGTTAAAGCAAAAAAAGAGGCAATGCATACATTCTATCACAAGACTCAGTGATGAATGAAATTACACTATGTCCAAAACTGTTGGCCGCCAGAATCCAGGATTCTGAAACGAACATCTATAACCTTGTATTTTTTTCCCCACAGAAACATTTGGTTGCATTTTGAGAAAGGAAAGAAAAAGAGGGCGAAACAGAGAAGGGAGAAAACTGTCCATTAACCAAAAAGCAATTTCTGTTGGTGTGCGCCTGGCTGCTCCGAGGTTCCTGGCCGGGCTAATAGCCTTTCATTACACGTTTCCTCCCCAGCCAATTAGAGACAGGTCCGTGGCTGTCCGGCCCGCCGGCCCACCAACACACACTTTGATCAGCTCTCTGTTCACTGACACACGTCTAATGACCATGGGAGAGCAAAGATGGCGGCCTGTGTTAACACATACAGTAGCCACACACACACACACACACACACACACACACACACACATACACACACACACATACACACACACACTCTTTTACTTACAGTGCAGCCACAAGATAAAGAAAGCCAAGACAGACATTTTGGTCAGATTTTACACAAGTAAACATGAATATTTGTTAGGATATTTCTTAACTTAAACCCTCACCCTGCCTTAAGGAGCTGCTAACCAAGCTACAGGAATTTCATTGGTCTGGATATAAAATGAGAGTTTGATCCTTTGATTGTCTAAGAGCTCATTCAAACAAGAACTACTGAAGACATGTTTGGACCACGAAATATTCAATTTCACACTACACTATATGTGGATATCTGCATTCAAAACCTACAAGCTCCAACAGAGGCCGCAGTGTGTGTTGTGTGCACACATGTAATCACATGCCGACACATACACACAGGGACAAACCTTGGCTCCAAAAATGAGAAAACAAGCCCTGTAATTAGCAAATTAGACTAAACTGCAGCTTTAATGCAGCCCCCTTTCTTCTGCTCTCAGAGGATTTACTCTTGGTCAGCACAGTGCATTCACACATTCCTAGAACAAATAGGTGTGTTTGTGTGTGTGTGTGTGTGTGTGTGTGTGTGTGTGTGTTGCCTTTGTGTCTCCTGCCTCTTTAGTTATTTACAGTATTTATTGCGCCTCACCTCTGACCCTGTGGCTGTGGTTAGCTTACAATGCCATCAGACAGGATACCTGCTCATTTGATGCATGACTCCAGGCTTTACAAAAGAGCGGAGTTAAAGCAAACATGTTGTCCCATCAATAGCAAAGAATGAACAAGTAAATAAGGTGTGGCAGGGTTTCCTCCAGTGCATTGCAAGCCTGATGGTCCACCATACCTAAGTTGACCTCCAACAGGCCTAAGCCATTTGAGGAAAAATGTTAATGTATTTTTAAGAATTTTTTTTAAACTACGGCCGGCTTGGTTGGAAACTTATCGTAGTCATATATTCAAAAGTCCAGTTAGCTTCTAGCACTGACTTAATGTAGGGCCCTAAATTATCTGTCTAATAGCTTTTTAAAATTCTTAATTTCACGATAATGTCCATTAATTGGGATCACTGACACTATTGGGATCTACATTAATGCTGCCATGAATCTGGGACTGGCCACAGCTGGACCCTCGTCAAAAAAAAAAAGACTCTTGCCACCGGGCTAAACAACTTTTCTGGGGGAAACTCAGTGTAGTAATATGCTGTACCGAGGCTGTTTGGGCTATAAACTGAAGAAGATTCACCCCTGGCCAGCACAGTGCATTTACACATTCCTAGATTGTGTGTGTGTGCGTGTGTGTGCGTGTTTGATGCCTCTGTGTCTCTTGCCTCTTTAGTTATTTACAGTATTCATTGCGCCTCACCTCTGACCCTGTGGCTGTGGTTACCTTGCAATGCCATCAGACAGGATGGCGATAAACCGAAGCTGAAGCAGCTCTGGCAATTTGTCATGACAGGTTGAGCCTGTCAAAAACGTGTCGTGGCAGGCTTCATGGGGGTGAGGGGGGGGGGGGGGTTAATACATTGTCAGATGCTCTTTTGACATGAATGCATCACGAATAGTTTTTCTTGACCTCAGTTCCATAAAAGTGTTATTACAGTCAAGTTGACTTTGTTTGCTGATGTATCTATCTGAAAGAAAGTGAAACTGGACACACAAACTGTACTATTGCATTAGGGCATGTCTATTTTAACCTTACACATATTTATGCGACAACAGCGCAGGTAGAAACAAAAGTTTGTTGTCTGCACACGACATAAAAGCAGCTAACGGGCGACTAAAGTGGAGACAAATACTATCTTGTGTTATGGGATGGAGTGTTTAGACACAAATACTTAGGCAGTGATGGGGACAGAAAAGCACAGGCAGAATTACCCTGTCGTCTGTGTTCAGAAGGAATAGTAGTATTTTTAGAATGAGACAGAGGTACTTCAGCTCAATGGATGATTTTATAAACTCTGCATCCAACAAGACCTGAAATGGTGAAGAGTGTGAGCTGAACACAAATCTGCAGCGAATTGGAACAGTATTAAATTACAATGCATTACGGGATATGGTGGTTGAACTAATTCTGACGGAGAAATTGCTTCTGTTATTACACTGAAGACATTTTTTGCGAGCTCTCTGTCAGGCATTAAGGTGTGTGTGTGTGTGTGTGTGTGTGTGTGTGTGTGTGTGTGTGTGTGTGTGTGTGTGTGTGTGTGTGTGTGTGTGTGTGCGTGTGTGTTGAGAACACGACTCAGAAAGAAGACAGAGAAACAGAGGGTTTCTATGTTCTTAACATCAACGATTGGATGATGCTGCAGATGTTTCCTAGCAACCAATTTGTTTACTAATGCGTAGGGCTGGGCGATATGGAGAAAATCAGATATCACGATATTCTTGACCAAATACCTCGATATCGATATTGCGGCGATATTCTAGGGTTGACAATTGGTGCTTTAACAAAATATCTTCACACTTAGATTTTAGATAAATAATCATCAGTAATGTGGACATAATGTCTAAGTGGGGAAAAGGCAAATAATAGAACAGTTAGAACAGTCTGGTAAGTTCAGAAAAGTACATCACTTTACTGTAATGCAGCCTTTAAAAGCAGTAAAAGACAACACTTATGTCCTATCACGATATTACGATATCCAAAATCTAAGACGATATCTAGTCTCATATCTCGATATCAATATAATATCGATATATCGCCCAGCCCTACTAATGTGTTTTATACGTAGCTAGGAAATTCCTTTTAGTTTTCAGTTACGTTTTAACTGTGATACTCCAGTAGTTCCTAAGAACTTAGGAAGGACAATAACTGCTGGTGCAACCCAATCCGGGATTCAAACTGTAATAAAAGGTATCAGATTCCATAGAGGTATGCATTCATTTTGATTTGGTGTCTCATAGTCTCAACATTTTCTTTGAGGGAAAACACCAAATACTTGTGATGCTTTTGCATTTAAATGATCACTTTTAAAGATAATGAAAAGCAACATTTCATCCGACTGCGACTGCAGGTAAAAAGAAAATCCCAGTATTTTTAGAGCTCATTATTACATCCCTATATGTGCTGTTATATTACCCATGCTAGTTTTAATATCTAAACTTTACTGTGTTGTCTTTTGAAAAACAACATATTGTTCACCAATTTTGCAAACATGTCTCTATAACACAATGGCAGTAAAGTAAATGAATTGGAAAAGCATTTGAAGTGAAAGAGAAAGGGGGGGGTGGGGGTGGGGGGGGGGAGACAGGTGTGTGTGTGTCGAGGAATGTCAGGTGTGTGTCTTTGTAAAGCCGGTGTTTATGTTCGTACCCAGGTCAGCCCCACAGGTATGTTTCAACCACAACATTACCTCCCACTGACCCCCCTAATGTACAAGGTGAGCAAGCAGTCAGCGGAAGGGAGTGACGCCCCTAAAACACACACACACAAACACACACACACACACACACACACACACACACACAAACTGAGGGCGACACTCCTCAGCTTCTAAACTACAAGCCAAAATACCGACATTAATCTGAAGTTGGACACAAACCTTAAATTACTGCCTCTCATCACCAATGGTGCGCAACGGCGGTTTTTCTGCCCCACTGGCAGGGATGAAGGGAAAACAGAGGCATGAAGTCGTGAATATGTGGATGAAGGGGAAATAGAGGGAAAGCAGGTGACCCAATGAGAGGAGAGAATAAAAAGTGTAATTGGGGAGGAAAAAAACATTCAGATTTTGAGGTATTTCATCGGCAGATGCTGGCGGTGGTGAAGAAGATGATTGATTGACCACATTATGTGTTTGTTTGAATTGCCACTCATCACTTCATAATAGAACACACACACACACACACACACACACACACACACAGCGATGATTGCCATACTCCATATTACTGGTGTACAGATAACTGCTTGGCTCCCGTGGGCCAACCAATCCACTGTAATCCCTCAAACATTCTGAATTTTCATTTCAAACAAAAGCTCAACTGCCAGAAGACACAAGGAAGCATTCTGTTGCCTCCTCTGTTTTTTTTCTGTTCCCGGCCTTATTTTTGTTGACATCTCTGGGCTTCCTTCCTCGCGTTCCAACCACTTGTTCCCACTTCTTGTTTGTTTTTTTTGCATTTGTGAAATTCAATATGAGAATTATAAATGACGCTTGCACTATACACAAACAATCCCTGATTCAACCGAGATTGAGCCTAAAGTGATATTGGATATTATTCAATATTTACCATCCTAATAATCTCATCTCTCGGTTCAATACCAGACACCCTTAAAGAAAGCAGGTTAAATATCTTAAGGTGGTTAATGTAGGTGATCAAAGAGAATCTTGCAGTATGGAAAGCATAACATTCAAACCCTTTGGCTTCCCATACCTCACCTCGTCTTCTCTACCTCAGAACACATGCTTATATGACATTATGGCACTCTGGTCTGTTTTTTTCTTTTGGCAATTGGCCATGTTATAAGCACAATAATGCACCTCAAGGCATACCGACATAGAGAATAATGGAGGTTGAGGTGACAACTGGTATATTATCACTTATTTAATACACATGCCACATATGACAGACTGAGTTCAGGTGTATCACTGTATGATGTAATCTGCTCAGCCTCTAAATAACCCCACACAGCCACACACACGTTCTCATATGCACAAACACTCCTGTAGCCAACAGAGATAGGCAGGTGAGCCAATGAAGGCGATAACAGAAGACAAGAGCCATTACAGGGAGGTGCGAGAGATAAGATAATTTAAATTGGATATTGCAGTCATCTGACACAAAAAGAAGAAAAAGGAAGATAGAGCATGCAATGAAGATGGGGCCATGTTTGATGGGGTAAATATGCAGTGTAGTAGTTTTTTTTTTCTTTTCCTTAAGTAAGTAAGACTTTAAGCGGAAGCGCTTGAAACGAAATCTGGGTGGCGGCGGACTAAGGCATTGCGGTGGTGTTGCAGTGTTGAAGCCTTGCTGTGTTAAGCCTCTTAGATTACTAAACACTTTGGCTGCATGTGCATGTTTCTGCCATTTAATTATCAGTCAAGATTCCCTCCGTATGCACAGACACAGAAAAATGTCTGTGTACACATGCAACTGTATGTTCACTACATTCATGCTGCACAGGAACAGGATCTGGGACTGTCAATTCACTAAAGCCCTGCAACTACAAAGCCACTTCAATCCACTAGATTTCTGCAGACAAAGTGGAGCAGTGACTCATAATTGAATAGGTGGTATTTTACGATTGTGATACGTTTCTGTAGTTCACAAAATGCCAGCTTAGATGGCAGAGTCCTGAATGATTCTCAGCTGTGATTTTTGTATTTGTATTAAAATGTTCCTTCAGATGCGTAACAGAGCAAACTGTACAATTTTCTCAAAGAAGACTTTCTTGAACATGAAACTCGCTACACTTCTTTGCAGGGTTTCCAGGGCTGCGACATTAAGCACCTGTAAACAAAACCTCATCGTGAGGTTCATGTGAAAGGAATGAGACGCCGTTTTGGCATCAAGTCTGTCATCGCCAGGCTGTGCTTCACCCCCTGGCTTTCGTCCCCCTTTCAGACGGCCTCCCTCGCCAACGCGACTGTCACTATGGCCATTACCGGTGGCCATTCAGCCTCTGCCCGCCCTCCAAAGGCCTCCTTGTTCTCCCAGTCGCATGGCTGCCCGGCAGCAGTCCACTGGCCCGCTGGCTACTGACCCCTGGTCTGGCTCGCAGTCTGGCACCGGCGCCCTCCATTAGCCTAATTACAGCCATGAAAGCAGTGCAGACCGAGGCCGGCATTAGGGCCAATTAGGGCCGCCCAGGATGGGCCCTGATCAGGGTTGGGTTACCCACACACACATGGACACACAAAAATGTTTGTATCGCTATGCATGAGAGCCTACATTCATTTCCTAACCTCCTAATCCTGAATTAAATCCTCTCAACTAAATGCCTAACTTCAACCCTTACCTTAACCGAAGCCTGAAGTCCAAAACATGCACTAACTGGAACCAATTTGAACAAAATCTTAACCTTTACCTCCGACCTTAAACCCTGGGTGGGGTTTTACGAGAATCTGCATGTCATATTGGCCACCTTGATGTCAGTGAAGTAAAGCAGGTAGAGGTAGAATGAGTAAAAGACAGATGCAGCAAGGGGAGAGCCTTGTAAAAAGAGAGAGAGGATTGTGTCCGTCCATTCATGCGTGTGGATGTGGATGCCGAGCCGGGGAGCCAGCAGTAATTTGTGGCTGTCACAGGGAGATAATAAGGCTTGTGTCTTCCCTTCAAATAAAAAGGTGGAGATCCTCCTCTTAAAACACTATCCGCTCTGTCTTATGTTTCCTCCAGGGCCCCTGCAGGTATGGATGGATGGGTGGATGGATGGATGAATGGATGGACAGAGGGATGAGCGGAAAATGTCCATCATGTTGTTAGCCAAGGCAAATAACTATGATTACCCAAAAATGTTCCTGTTGGGCTGAGTTTGTGTTTGACGATAACAGGTCATTCAATTTCCCTGAATGCGTAAACTGTATGGAGCACACAGTCAGAGATTGAGAATGGGAACGATTCTGTAACTTTGTGTTAAAAAATAGAAGTCAATTGAATACAGTAAATAATTGTGATATTGGCAATGAAGAAAACTAAATATCAACTTTTTGTCGTTAATGCTTTTCACACTAAAAGTACCTCTGTGTCTAAATCTTGTATCGGTTTGATATGAGTTCTCCAAAGGCTAGACTCATCAATATTGACATTTTTAGTTTTTTTTTTAAACATCAGTCTCTTCTACAATTGATTGACATCATACAGTTGGTGTTGTGGCTTAGAACAGATGTATGTCTATTTTTCCATAGTGACTTGCCAGCGGCACAGCTGACGTGAGCCAAACATTTCCAGTAACAGTTAACTCCAGAGCGTTTCAATTATGTCCTTCAACCCAATAAAATCACTTTATATCAATATGTTGGACTGTCTGTTTGTCCCACATGGTTTCTTTTCATTAATACAAATGTTTAAAAAACTGTTTTTTAATTCACCTCTGTAATGTTGACATGGAAATGGCACAGTAATATTTTAAGTGATGAGCATGGTGTGCTCAAATGTGCTCTGGGTGTACTGTCATGCAGATTTGAGCACGTTCTAAATGTGTAGTTGACCAATCAGATTGCTTGGTCAGATCTACTTGTTGTATAATGCATGGTAGCCTCTGCCACCAGGGAATGAATGTGTGTGTGAATGGGTGAATGTTGGCTTGTGCTGTAAAGCGCTTTCAGTTATCACTAAGACTAGAAAAGCGCTATGTACATACAGTCATTTACCATTTGCTAAGTCTAGTACCTGGTTGGTGGGGCTGAACGGACTTAATAAAAGTGCCGGATTAAGGATGATTAAGTATTGATTGTAGAACTGATCATCACTTCACTGATAGGATGATCTAAACATAAAATTATTAGTTTTAATCTAGTCTATATCCACGGCCACTTCCGGGGTTGGTCCGTTACTGCTGGAAATTACGCCGTATGTCCTTCTTTTCGGCCGGATATCTGTTACCTCACGCTTTCTTTGTGTTGGAATTTCAAACTTCGATCTATTCATGAGGACTATGGTTAACCTCAGATCTCTGCAGGGTAAATCCAGACAGCAAGCTAGACTGTCTGTCCAATCTGAGTTGTCTGTTACACGACTAAAACAACTTTTGAACGTACACGTTCCACCAAAACAAGTTCCTCTCCCCTAACTGTGCCCCTCCCTGTCCCATTGAAGAAGGTGAGCAACATTGTGTTCAATGACATGCCAGTTAGCATCATTGCAGGGAGTCTGTGGGGATTTCTCTGTCTCTCTTGCTCTTTTTACCATTACAAAAAAGAAAATGAAATATTTATTAATGACAGAAATTCAAACACATTAATAACACATATATGATCATTATGAAATAAAATAAAAAAACAACAACCTACGGTCTGTACTGGATGCTGGACAGTTGAAAACAGTGAGTAGCTTCGCTGAGCCTGCATGTAAGATACAGACAATATTAACTGTATTGAACTACAAGAAGCAAGACAGTTGCAAGCCTTTAATTAGAGTTATGTAAAGCTTTTTATGGGACAGTTAGGTCCTAGAGATGTGGTGACAACAGCTGCGCAGAGGGGGCCCAATTTGATTTTTTTGTCATGGGGTCCAAAATTCCTGGCAGTGCCCCTGCTGGTCTGAATGTTGTTTTAACGTTAAGAAACCTTTTTAAATAGAACCACCGAAAAAATATTGTTCTGACCTCATGTTGGAATACAGTGCGTCAGCCCAGCAAGTAGGTTTACTTCTGCTGTACAAACAAGTCATTCATTCTCTGTGGAGGCCTCCCTGTCTCCACAGTAGATCCAGCATGTGTGGAATCTCCAGCCAGAACGGTGATTAATTGTGAAATCTGTCTTGAACAACACAAAGCCAAGTCACAGCACTCGTCACGCGCTCAGCTTACCTAAGACTCGCTGCTGTCAACACCCTGTGATATGATCTATACAGAGGATAAACTTTCCCTGTTTGGGGCATACACACACATAATAGATAACCAGCGGCAGGCGCTCTCTCTGATGGGTGTCAAAAACAGGTGAACAGCCACCTGCCTTATGCACGTTACACACTCATAACTATTAGTTCCTTCATGCTGTGTTATCAGAAGACTTAGGGGAAGAGTTTTTAAAAGTGTGTGTATATGTTGTGTATCCTCATAGAACCATAATATAACCACATACTTTCATTTTATACATTTTTTTATGCATAGGTGATTTTGTTTTACTATTTCTGGCTAAAGGAATATAGCTATTTAACATGGCATAATATAGAAATGTAAAGGATGTTTAGAGATGATAGCGATGAGAGTGAAACATGTAGTTGTTGTAGTTTATGTAATTGTGAACTTACTTCTGGATTATTGAAATGCAACGTAAGTTTGCACATGCAACAACAAACTATGTATTAAAGTGGTGCAGAAGAACAAGTGGGTTTTAGAATCTACATTGTTTCTTTAAAGGGCCATACACACCCTTTATGGGTCTCATGATAATGGTAGAATACTGTCAAGAAAATGGACTATAATTAAGCTTTAAATGAGTTAAAGGTCCCAAATTGTAAACGAGTGAGATTTTCATTTTTTTTTTTTTAATCATAAAAGCAGGTCGAGGTGCAATCCACAGAGAAATGCACACAGCCCGTATTCACAAACTGTGCCTTTAAACGAGCTGTCAGAACTTAAGTGCAGCTGTGATGTCACAAATATACTATATATGGGTAGAAAGTACTGCTACAGTGCCGTTGCAGTCGTTTCCCGGCTGCAATGATGGTGCAGAGATTCTGAGAGCTCTGATGTGGAAGACCCGCAAAATGCTAAAATTGTAATAATCCTGATCCTGGACCTAGGCCCTGTTGTTGTTTTCACAGGCCCAAAGTTTCAAGCAAGTTGGTTTGGGCTCATTAATTCTGCTTTCATTACAGGTTTATCTATCTGAAGCTGTAAATAAAAAGCACACCATCACTTCCATTATATCTGTGGCAGGAAGGAACCTTGGTCAGTTAACAACAGATTTTTCTCCAAAGGTCGATATCGGCAAACTGAGTCCAAGTCTATACACGTTCAAACACACAAACACAACATATGATTGCTTTTGCCTGCAGGAGCTGCAGGTAATTCATGGGAGATTGGTGACAGTGTTGCTCTCAGATGTGCACCGTTGTGTGGAGAGAGTGTATACATGGGAACCAATGGGGGAAACTGTGTGTGTGTGTGTGTGTGTGTGTGTGTGTGTGTGTGTGTGTGTGTGTGTGTGTGTGTGTGTGTGTGTGTGTGTGTGTGTGTGTGTACGACAGGTGGTGTGGGTCATCTGCAGACGCCCCAACCTCACCTTATCTGCAGCGAGGTGGGCTGTGTTCGCAGAGATTAAACACATTTCGAAGCGACGCTAACTGCCGGGGCCTAAAGAAACGCAGGCAGAGGGAGAGCCAGTGTAGCTGCAGCCAGTGTTGTTGTTAGCTGAGGAGAAAATCCTTGTTCCCAACACTGATAAGGACATAAAGTGTTTCTGTCCCCAAGGGGGCAGGAGGCAGATTCAGCCTCTGTAGATCTACTGTAATGAATATCAATGGCAGGGAATGGGGCTGCTCCCGTCCCTTTGGGCCTCTAAGTTGCTTCTCCCCTCTCTTCTACTGTCAGAATTGCGACAGGGACACTATGCATGAAAATGCAAGGCTTAATATATGGTAATGCTATGTAAACACGGGCTGATCTGAGAGGGAGGTTTGGAGGGAGAATAGATCGACGGGCGTCCGCGCTCAAAGCTGAGTCGGGTAGTATATCTCCGAGCCCAACAGTAGCCTCTGAGCACATTTATCTGGAAATGAATATGATACACTAAACAGGAAGAAGGGAGGGAAGGGCCCTGGGGTGAAGGAGGAGGTGGGGAAGGGGAGGTGGGGGGGGGGGGGGGGGGGGTTACTGCAAACTCAGCACCAACACTCCTCTTAGCTTCCTACTTCCTCTCTTCTTCTTTAGCAAGATATTTCATTCTCCCTCCTCCTCCTTACCTGAGTTGAACGGGGTTTATTCAAATTGGCATCCTCCGGGCCGAGAGGTTACCTGAGCCCCTGTGAAAAGGAAGAAAAAAACATGGTGGCCACGATGGCAGGTATTTCTGCCACACACACACTGGCCAAGGGTTCGGTTACTGCTCTAAACAGCCTGTCTGGTTGCGCCAGGGGAGGCGGGGGAGACAGACGTGGAAGTATTGTCTATAAAGCGGTGTGGGTTTCCCAACTTGTCTGACAGCCCGATGCGCGAGCAATGCCGCATTCCTGCGCAGAAAGGCCGAGACGAGCCACCTCATCGTCTGCCACCATTCATCAAGTTAAAAATAACCGTTTCATTCAGCAGGTCATTCTGTTTTGATTTTACACATAACCAGAGAGCGACGGACAGAGGGGGACAGTGACAGAGGGGGAAAAGAGGTAGAAGAGAAAAAGGAGTGCAGAGGTGTGTGTGTGTGTGTGTGTGTGTGTGTGTGTGTGTGTGCGTGTGTTAGTGAGATGCCATAGCCTGAGGCAGCGAGGTAGGATTTGTAAGCCCTTTGTAAGTAACAGGCACCACTCTTAGCAGGCTGAAGGTATGTTTTTGTGTGAGTAATCCGTGATGGATGTTTTAATTGAAAGCACAAGGCTTTTAGGTCTGTTTTCAGAGACCGCAGCCAACATTTGACACCTCCACTCAGACCACCTCGCTCCACACACACCCTCCAACCCTCCTAACCCCGCCCCTTTGTACAGTCAGACAGCCATACGTGGCCCATGTCACGCTCTTAGTGCACCGGCTACAATGAGAATACAGGGAGCACCAAATTATTCATGACACCTCTTTAAAAAATATGATAAACATCAAAATTAAAAGTAGTAAAAAATACCATAAAATATTTAAATGGATAAATATATGAAAAATAAGTTAATAAGTGTTTCCCCGAAATTTTTTTTTGAAGGATGGAGAAACTTCGGAAACTCTATTTTGCTGTTGTCATTTAAAAACCTTGTATCTTCATAATTTAAATGTTTCAGGAACCAAGTGACACCACCTTTATTTCAGCTGGGTGACCCTTTCCAAAAAGTACGGGTTTGAAAGAAAAAAAGTTCCAACTCATGGAGCAACATTGTTGTTTAGCTCATTTGAGAAATCACCAAATTTGGAGATATAAGGGTTTCACCATTGTGGAAGAAGTATATAGATTACATTGAATTCAACCAAATCCCACCATCACCAACATATCCCCAACATGCTACGGGCCCTATCTTGCACCCGGCGCAGCGCAAAGCCTGACGCAAGTGTCTTTGCTAGTTTAAGACCAACGCAGTAGTCAATTTCCCATCCAGCGCCCGCGTCGTTTAAATAGCGAATGCACCTGCGCCCATCTGTGGGCCCGTGGGCGTGCTGGTCTTAAGGGGAGGTGTGTTCAGGTGCATTTTTGGCGTATTGCTATCTTAAGGCAGCAGAAAGTGATCGCGCCATTGACCCACAAAAACCTGGTCTAACGTCAATAGTGCAGCATTTCATTGTTATTTTAACGGCACATTAGTAAAATGCGCCTAGTCTCGTGCACAGCGCGCACACTATGCTTGTTACACACACAGGGACGCGCAGCAGCACACAAACATGCAAAAGATTACAAATAAAAAATTATTACAATGTGAAATAGTATTATGATATGATCTGCTTGCGCGCTTTCACTTCACGCACGAGCAGATCAGTTTCTTCTCCTGAAAATCTCTCCGTCCTGCTTAGCAAATCCGCCATCATAATTGCAATGCACCAAGGTACAAATGCGCTTGGCTTTTAAAGGGAATGGGAGATGACACTCAGATTGGTTCATTGCATGTTACGCCCAAAACACACCTATGTTTAATGAAGACACTAAGTACAACTCTTTTGAACCATGCGCCTGGCTCACGGACCCTTTTTTCTGTCGTCACACTAACAGAAGTGGATTCGTACACGCCCTAAAGGCACCTGCGCCAGGCGCTTCAGATCATTAAAATAGGGCCCAATGTGTCCTTACCTGTGCGGTCATGCTGATAGAGAGTAGAAGAGTTGATCCAGCAGAGGCTGTGAAGCCGCAGGGCGGATGAATAATTCCTACAGTAGCCCTGGTGGGGCCGGGGCCTGAAGGGGGGGGACCATAAATTTACAACATGACGAGCCAGGTTTAGAAGGGATTGACCTGGCTTGACCTCAGGAGGTGGGAGCTGAGGCTTGTCTGGACTGCCGTTACGTATAACCTCCACCCTCCTCCCCCCAAACTTCACCTGCCGACTGCACCTCACGCCAAAATGTCTGCAGCCCCGTCCTGCATACTAAAGATCCTCCAAAAAAAAGTGCAGCTCCCATTTGGAGAGAAAAAGGGTAAAAGGGAGCAAGCTGTGGGAGCGGGAATAGAGTCGGGGGGGGGGAA
Organism: Zingel zingel; assembly: GCA_023566125.1. Lineage (NCBI taxonomy): Eukaryota > Metazoa > Chordata > Actinopteri > Perciformes > Percidae > Zingel > Zingel zingel. The sequence goes on along the minus strand of CM042331.1, from coordinate 27,266,120 downwards.
ACTTCACAGGGATTTTTTTCTTTCTCCCTCCTGTCACTAGTCGCCAATTTACCCCCCAACGCATTTGGAATCAAAACTTAATTAAAATTTTGAATAAATAAAAACAACGAAAAAGAAAAAAAAAATACAGAAGTTATTGAATTCTGAACCCTTTGATAGATTTATCCCCCCCAACCCCAGAATAATGCAAAATAAGATTTAATAACACCTTTCATATGGAGAGTACAAAGCCGACTATTTGCATTAAAGTGTAAATCGGCGTCAGGGAAAGGCAGTGTGCCTCTAAGCTTATTGATGTTCAGTTCTGAGCAGCCGGGCGGCATTGTTTCATGCCGAAGCTTGACGGATGTCAAGGTGATTATAGTTTAGATCACCCGTAAGAAGACAACGTTTTTGAAATGGTAAAATACAGACAGGCAACACAAAAGCCTTCAAATATTTGTTTTACTGGGAGGGGAAGAATGGAGAGAATGAAAAACTCCCACTGAGTTTCAGTGTTCGCTCATAATTCACACAGAGGATGGATAACTCCACCGCTGTTCAAACAATCTGACAATTTGTTGAATTTCTTCTGACGGGCACAAAGTCCTTCTGCGAAAACCATTACTGAATGGCATGACAATGAGCGCGAAAGGTACAAGGGATTGCCTATCTGTTCCCCCTTCACCTCTGTTTGAAAGTAAGCCATCAGGCAGCAAACACAAAGAGCTGGAAAAAGTTTACACTTTGCCAGCGACGAGGTAAAAAGAGAAGACACAGAGATCCTCAGTGGAGGTGAGGCATACTTCATTTTTAATTTTAATTTTTTGGGCTTTTTACGGCCTTTAATCGACACAATAACTTGAAGACAGGAAAGGGCAGGGCGACATGCAGCAAAGGGCCGCAGGTCGGATTAGGTTGCCCCAAGGTGACGCATGGTAGCTCACCTGGTTGAGCGTGCGCCCCATGTACAGAGGCTCAGTCCTTGCCGCAGTGGTTCACTTCCGACCTGTGGCGCTTTGCTGCATGTCATTCCCCCCCTCTCACCCCCCCTTTCCTGTCTTCAGCTGTCATATGCAATAAAGGCTTAAAATGCCCCAAAAATAAACTTTTATATATATATATATATATATATATATATATATATATATATATATATATATATATATATTAGGGCTAAAGAATACCAAGGATATGACCTCTGAGTCCTCAGTGGCAGCTGCCCCTGACTTCATGCTGTCAGACTGACTTCTCCCAGCTGGGTTCATACAGTGGTGAGAGTGTGTGGCCTGAGGCTCGAGGTGTGCTGTGCTGTTCTGTGCTGGGACACAGCAGGCTAATGGCTGCCCTCCCCCTGTCTAATTACTCCTTATCTGACTGCTGATAGAACCGCTAATTGAGGCAGACACAACCCGCCTCCACAGGTGACTGTGTGAGAGCTGCATGGAGCATATCTAGGTGCATGTTGCTCTAGTCTATATCCACGACGTTCCACTTCCGGGATTGCTCCGGTGCCGCCGGAAATTCCGCCGGATGACACTCTTTTTGGCTGGATGTCCGTTACCTTCCGCTTTCTTTTTGTTGGAATTTTAAACTCTGGTGGATTTACGAAAGAAGGTCTGGCAAAGTGAGACTAATGTTGCTCCGACGCTTTAAAGGTTAACTTTGCCCTTTTTTCAACCATTTTCCTATGATTATGTGTCTAAGTGGCTGATGGTAACAACAATCTTTGAAATTGGTCCAGTCTTTAGCGAGGACGTTGTGACCAGCAGCCGCAAACCGGGCTGCAATGTAACCCTATGGGGCAAATGTTCACCATCAATTTCATCCACTTAAAGTGCAGCAGACTAGATTTGAATTAAGTGTTTTACGATGATAAAATGACAATTTATGTTTTAAAAAAAAGGATCTTATTCTTTAACAGAAAGGTCGACCTGCTTAGAAATCGTTTCCATAATATTGTCAGACACTTGGAACAATAATCTAAGCCTGTCAGTGGCAAAACAAGCACTTTTGTGGACATAAATTGAAGGTGTGCTATTGCCCAATAACTTACATTGTAGCTTGTTTTCCTGGTTGCTGATTTCAGCGATCATGCTTAATACTGGACCAATGTCAAATATTGTTGTTCCCATCAGTCACTTAGACACAAAAACATAGGGAAATAGGGTCCAGGTTGAATAAAACAAACACAGTTACCCTTTAAAGCAGTTTGACAAAGTGTCGTAGTACTGTACACAGTTAAGGGGTCTGAAATTAGAATACAAGGTTCTGCACTAAGTTGTTTGTTTATTAGGTACACCTAGCTAAGACTAATAGTCTAATGCAACAGCTATGCAATAAATAATTCTTTCATGAAAGTTATAAATGCCTTATTCAAACTTCGAGGTAATCTTGGGGTCTGTAGTTTGTGGTGATGTTGAATTGTGTTTCTAGTTATCCTAGCGTCATTATTCTGAAATATATAAACTAGTGAAAAGTTGTATTGAGGTGTTTTGGAGCTCCATGTGTATTCTGTCTCACCTTTTCCTCAGTGAGACAGCCACTTACTGGATATTGTCCTGGGCGTGTTTTTAGCAGACAATGTGACCGTAATACATGTTGGAACTGTCTTTATATTTTGGTCACAATCACATCTGGGAGTAAATATCAAAGTTATAAATCATTGGAAAATAGACTAATCTGTTAATATCTGGTTGACTGCAGTTGTAAAAATGTTTCCTCACTGCAAACACTCATGTCTAGCTTAGCATAAATGCTAAGTTTCTTTACATCTTCTTGAAAAAGAACTTGCAATAGACATAAACTTGCAGCAGCAAAAGATTATTACACTTAGCACCACGTATGCTAGCACAATACGCAGCTACTCCTTTAAGCATGTTGCCATTGAAATTTTGGCACATAATATACACTGAAAAGTGTTCGCTGTAGTCTTTGTAACACTGCTACAAATTTGTACTTTAATCTCATTTAATAAAGTTTCTGCTAGTGCTATTTCCCGACCTTAGTTTGACTTTAGGGGTTAAGATTTAGTTTAATTTTGTAATGGTTATAGTTCAATTTTGACTGTAAAAAATATCAAACAAGTGCAAATTTCCCATGACAGCAGGCTGACATTTGGCATGCAGCCGTTATGTCTACCTCATTAGTGATGAGTACAACCTGTAGATTTACTACAGCTGTATTGTGTGTGTGTGTGTGTGTGTGTGTGTGTGTGTGTGTGTGTGTGTGTGTGTGTGTGTGTGTGTGTGTGTGTTGATGAGGATGTTGAACTATGTAACCATGTAGGCACTAGACCAGTTTCAGTATTGCACACTCATCTGACCTGCTGTCACACACACACACACACACACACACACACACACACACAGCAAATGCCCGCACATTGATGTTTCCTCCATTTCCTCATAGATTATCATTTCTCTGCAGGAGAGTGGGAGCACTTTGTCAATTCACCACAGCCCTAAAGAAGAAAATAAAGCCCCAAAACGATCAATTTTCACTACAGAGATTTTCATATTCCCCCCCCTCTTTTTTTCATGAAAGGGGATGGAGGAGAGATGGAAGTAGCTGAAGCGAAAGGGACTGAGAGGAGAGATGTGAGTGTGGGTAAAGGCAGGCAAATAGGTAAAGGGAGGGAGGAAGGTGGGAGCGAGGAGGAAGAGGAGGAAGGTGGGAGCGAGGAGGAAGAGGAGGAAGGGGGAGGTCAGGTTAGGGGTCACGTGTGCGAACGAGATAAGACCTCCTCATTCCATTTTGACTGACAGGCCGGGGGAGGGCTCTGCAAAGCCCCCGGAGACACACACCTCCCTCCATCACTCTCCTCTGCCACTATCACACTTTCACTAGGCCATCACTTTCTCTGTCTCTCTCTCCGCCTGTATCATACTCTCCATCATCCCCTCCATCTTCTCCTTCTTCCTCCGTCATCCACCTCCAAATACGCTTTCAACTTTTATCAAGTATTTCTTTCTTCTTTTTTAAAAAAAAAAATCTATCCTCAACTCTTAGTTTTCTGTTCCGTATTCACATCTTTCTGCAGGATACCTCCTCTCGTCTTTCTGTCTGAGTTTTTCTTTGCACAAGGAATTTATTATGTTTCTTCCTGGTTATCTATCGAGCGTGCAGAAGATGTGTCGCATGTCACCCCTGCAGTCCACAATCATGTAGCTTTGGCTGGTTTGTGTTGCGTTCACAGGTCTTAATAGGGCAATTCTGGTGTATTACAACGACTCACAGCGATTACTCCGCTTCAACAGTAGCACCAAGTGATCTGTTTATCCAGTTAATCTTCTGTAGACTGCTGATATCAGGTAAAACTGCATATTGAGCCCATTAAATCACTGGCACACAAAAAAAATGACAGTAGTCAGTCTGTAAGCTGTTATGGGTGTTTACACAGAACAGTGTGTATAATTGTTTTACTGCTCACCTTTATTTTCGCTTCCAAATGAGTACAGGTTTGTACTGATTGTCTGAAAGCTCAGGTTTCTTGCCCCATTCTTGACCTTTTTTTTTTTTTTTTTTTTTGCAGTTCACCTCCTTCCCTGACCTCATTTATTAACTTTGTGAGTACAGTGTTATCGTTAATGATGGAAAACTTAAGAGCAAAACTGAAAATGACAACTAAGTTGTATGAAACTGAATAGTTTCCTTTCTGAATAGTTTTCAAAATGAATGTTTGCAGTTTCCAAGGCCTTCCCCCAATATTTTAAAACGGTTTATAATGCACTTTCCACTTAAGTTTCTTAAAATATTGAATCTATGACAATATTACATATACTTTACATCCAATGTTGTAACACTATACATACGCTATATGTGCTAAGTGATATATTTAAACCCCAAATGCCATGTTTTTTATAATCTGCACCATTACATACAGTACAACAAATGGGGAGATAATAGTATATGTTTTGTGTATCAGTTCATACACATTTTCCCAAAATTCAGCCTGACATTTTTTTTTTTGGTGTCATGTCAACGATAAAACAATAAACAGAATAATACATGACATTTAAAAAATGTCCCTAAATGCCTACAAACCATTGGAGTTTGTGTGCAGAAGCTGTATTCTTCTTTGATCAGTTTATCCTTTGGCTTCAACACAAAGTAGTTCCACATATCTAATACAACCAGCAGTACATGCTTGTTCTAACCAGTAATAAGCAAGTAAAGCTATAGCATCTTTCTTCCTTGGTATTATTAATCATTACCCCATAAGCAATGGCCTTTGGTTATGTAGGAATATTAAAGAGAATGATTCATGATGATTATTACTGTGATAGTAAATGAGGCTTTTCATGTGTTTAACGATGACGGCTGCCAGAGACAGCTCTCTCTCTCAGGTTATGATCGGTTACTAACAACAACTTGACCCTTGAACCCTCAATAAGTCACTCATGCCCTCAAGGTGCCTTTTTTTCTTGTCAAAGAAAGACAGACAGCAAACGCAGGAAAAGAAAGATGCAAACAAAAGCACAAGCATTGTTCCAGCGTGCATTATCTTCATTCCTTAGCACCAAACAAAGCATGACAATGCGCGGCAACAACAGGAGCCTTTATGGAAAGCGGCAGAATAGAGTTGAGGCCGTTGTGAGAAGAGGCAGAAGAGACGAGACAATGCGGGATGAGAAGGACGATCTTCATTGTGGTGTCTTTTCTCATTCTGCCATGAAAGACACCGGCGAGGAGTCCTCAGGGCCGCTGCCAGCTGCAGAACAATCGCACCCATACGCAACAACCACGCTGCCCATCCAAGCACATTAGCAGAGCATTGTCGAAGCTGTAGCTCTCCATATTCGTCTGCACTCCTCCGAATGGCTGTTCAGCTCTCGGATGCAATCACAACATCTCCTGCTATCAAAAAAACATCTCACATTTACACAACACTTACATTCACACGCCCCCATGTGTATTTTGCACCTTCTTAAGGCGTCTTTAAATTTTTTATTCCTAAAAGGATCATTTTAGACCTTAATCAGGGTAGATTAAATGCCACTTCCGATGTTATTGATGGAACTGGCATTTAGAGTTTTTTTTTCTTGGCTCAATCACACCAGTAAGACACATGCTGAATAAAGGGAGAGTATAATCTATGCATCGCTGGTTCCACAGGATTATGGTGAAAAAGAGAGACTGAGGGAAGAGTGGAGGGGTGGGAAGCAATGGTGAGTAAGGGAGAGTGACAGAGAGAGAGAAACGATGGATGTCAGGTTCTTCTCTTCATATAAAACACCAGACGCAGCAGAGGAGGGGATTGGATTCACTTTTTAAAATGTCACCCAACATCTGTTTCATATTTATGATGGTGGCGCTGCCTCTCCGATGCCCCCTTCAACACTCTGGCGATTCTATCTCTGCCTCGGATTACCCCCACTACCCACCAATGCATAATTTATAAGGCTAATCTTTCACCGAAAGACTGCAGACAGAGAGAGAGAGAGAGAGAGAGAGAGAGAGAGAGAGAGAGAGAGAGAGAGGAGAGGGAGTGTAAGAGAGGAGAAGAAGAAAAAAAAATGGATTATAAAGAGAAAAAAATCTGCCACAGATTTTTTGCTGATATGTGAAACGAATGGCTGATTTTTGGAGATGATACCTTAAGTATCTCATGTAGTCATTAACAGGATTAAGTGAGTGGGCTTCTGATAAGGTAGGGAAACAATTCAGGATTTGGCACATCTTGTCCTCTTTAACCCAAACAGAGACATATCAGTGTATGTGGCCCATGTTTTTCTTTCTTCTGTAATTCGTGATGCCTTCAGATGCCGCGGATAAGCTTAGGATATCATTAATATCACTAATGATAACGTTATAGCCCTCTCCTCTGTCATGGGTGTATCACGCGCCATGCTGTGAGGGCATCATTTCTCCAGATTGGGGTAGAGGAAGCGGCCTTTTGCCCTTCCTTTGTTCTCGCTATGTATGACTGTTGCCTTTTTACACCCAAGACCACAACAGAAAACATCCGACGGCTCCATCTCGAACCAGGTGAAAAACAGGTTTCTGGTTCTCCTCTGTCCTTTCCATCCACCACATCTGACATGACAGTTTCTTTCCCCTTCTCCCTCCTCATTCACCCCCACTCCCTTCCCCTCCCTCCCTCCATCCCCTCCTCCCTCCCCCCTTTCTCGTCAGCTTTATTATGAAAAGTACACAGTTTCGATAGAGTGCCCTTCTGACATTTTCGACTTATTAGCTAGTTTTCGTACCGTCTTCAATCAACCTCCTTAATCCTCATAGGGAGAAGCGCTTTTAATTCACTGATGGACTGATAAGGGGAGCATAGTGCCGGAGAAGCAGCTGCAACGCTAGCAAAGCAGGCCTCGGATGAGGAGGGAAGGAAAAAAAGAAAACGAAAAGACGAGGGGGGGGAAAAAACGATTTACACGTAGATGAATCGTGCTTACAAGATGGAACCCTGGGCATTAGGAGCGGATCTGAATTTCCTATCTGTCATTTTTTTTTTCACCCTCCCTCCCTTACTCCCCCCCCCCCAGCCGCCGCATTCGTTCAGTGTTTTTTCCCCTCCCTCTCTCTTCCCTCCTTCTTCTCCGCCATTACCCTTGCTGATTGCAATCTTTAAGCGCCATTGGGCCCACTGCTTCTGCAGTTTTTAATCTGTCTTTAATCCCATAGATTTTAAATATTCCCCAGCTCCCGGAGACTGGAGGCAATTAACTGCCCTTCTGATGCTCTCCTTATCAGTTGCCTCCTTGTATCTCTCTGAAGCAGCCTCAAGACACTGCCAGAGCTGACAAATAATACCGCCATTTACCGCCGAGCATCCTCAGGGACTGGAAAGGGAGCGCGTGGCACCGCCACCGCCGCATTCTAAACAGGTATTTGGTAAACATATCATACAGACGGAGAGAGAGGAGGAAATATACTACAACAACACTCCCAAAAGCAATGTATGTTTGTTTGGCTACCGTTGTGCAAGTGTGTATGTGTGTTCTCCCTCACACCGAAGACAAAAGATTGTCCTCCAGCCCTGTGACGATGTGAGGAGGAGGTGCTGTATGGGATGCATGGCCTGCTGTGTTGATACTAATACATACAGCCTGCTCTCTGGTAGCCTTCTACGGCATTCATGCTGAGAGAAAATGAAATGAATACCACCATGTTTCAGACACATGGCTCTCTGACTCCACTGATTTTATTTTTACCCATTCTTCTGTTTTTTTGTTGTTTCCTTTGACGCAGAGTTGTGGTAAAGTACAGGAAGACATTGATGGTGTAGTCCAATTTAGGGAGATAGAGAGAATTGCAACAACTCTGTATTGACAAAAAGAAAAGAAAGAAGCACGCACATTAAAGACAGATGCCAAGACATCTGCATCGCTTTTATCGATAACTTTTTCCTTTGTCATGCACAATAGCTAAAGCATAATTTAAGGACCCGCAGTTCCAAACTGATTAGGGAAAGAAGGTCAGAGGACGAGTACAGTATATCAGACACAGATGCCCGACATGATTTGCTTTAGCCTTTCATTTACTGTAGAAGTATGACATGCTTGATTACTAATTACTTAAGTAAAGTTTAGAGAATGAAAGATGCAACGAGCTCATACCGGAAAAAAAATAAAGGGATGTTACAAGGGATAAGAAAAGAATGAGCTGACAAAGAGGGAAAGAAAGAGGCAAGGTCCTCATGCACAATAAAGCAATTCTTAAGTTCAGAGACCTTTTGTTCTTCTCATAAGACACCACTTAACGTCATCTCACGCCATTAGTTTCTTATTTTATAGATCATAGTGAGACTTGGGATTGTTTTGCTCAGTCTTGACCTTTGCCAAACGGCCCGGGATTCACACGAGATGGCCTGGGTTTTCCTTTTTTTTGCAATCTATCCAATCGCTCCTCTTGATAATGTGTCCTATGGCAGCGCGATGAATGCAATCACCAGCTCGTGCACCACAACCCTGCTAACACCACCACAAGACACTGCGGCTAAGCCAAACCCGGCGGGTGCAGCCAAACCGACAGATAACCATCAGCTAAGAGCTTTGTGACATCATCAGACAGAGACGGCTACTGACTCCATGCCAGGTTAGAGAGCTGCTAATCCAAACCACAGACTACAATAACACGGACATAGACAAAAGCAGGGAATGTGCATCATTACAAACATTCTTAAACTCTTAAGCTCTTTGTTGACCCAAACAACACGATCTCTGTAATAGAGCTTGTACCTTTTTCTGGTCACTGCTCAACTGGCGAGATGAGATCTGATGATCATAACTCTTCCATTGTAATAATTCCAGCCTGTGTTGACTTAACAAAACTTATGAGTTCACCCATATGTGTTGTCCTGATACTCATAACCAAGTCAAACTAACCCTTCGCTTGACAACCGCCGGCGTTATCTTCGCTTCTCTAGTGTTGGATTACAGTGCACACAGGCTTCTCACCATTAAAATCACATTCAATTACTGAGAGGCAGGCAAGATTGGCTAGACAGCAGCTCTGCTAATGGGGACGGTCCTCAAATTATGATTGCGAATACAGTACATGCGCTGGCACATGTATATAAACAGAGATAATTAAAAAAAAGAATCTCCTTCTCAGACTTTCTGATGCATATTTTGGTTGTGTTTTCATGGGATCTGCCATCTCGGTGCATTTCCTTTCTCACGATGGAGTAGCAGTTCAGTTCTTGGTATATGCAGCTGAGGAGGGCATTGGCCACGCAAAGCCAACAACACATCATGGGATCACGTTCCCTTGGCCAGCCGGTCCTGAGAATGTGAACCAATCAGCCGCAAGCTCGATCTTCATTTGTTTACCACCATATCTATCTAACAGGATGACCTCTTTCTGGCTATGCCTCAAATTGGATAAGAGGAACTGACACTATAGCATGTACGGAGCCATGACTACTCTCATTCACTCTTTTATTGTGCATATTCTTTAATCCACTCCTACATACACTGTACACAGTGTGTACACTGTGTCTCCCTCTAGAAGTGTCTGTGTATATGTATGCATGTTTTGTGTGGTTTGGGAGGTTAAGCTGGTGCTGCACTCTAAGCGTGGCCGATACCGATCCAGAGAACCATGGGGTCTGAGGGGGCCGAGGGTCCGCAGCTCAGCCCTCAAACAGGAGGCTGTGCCAGGCATGACGTTGGCCAAGAGTTGGGGGAGGGTGGTGGAAGTGGTGGTGGTGAACGATGGAGGGGCGGTGGCAGCAGAGGGAGGGACGACAACCACTCTCATCCTTTTAAAACCCTGGCACTTGGGTCACACTAGGGGGCCACCCAATTTCACACTCTCCTCCAGCATGGCTCCATTACAGAGACATAGAAACACAGGAAAACAACTCAAGTAAGCCTGGAAAACAAAACAAAATAAACGGCTTCAGTGAAAATAGTGTTTTGCAATATTATTTTCGACGCCTTCAAAAGAATTTGCGAGTAAGGTGACAGTGTTTTTTTTATTTATTTATTTATTTTCAAGCCACAGGTCAGAGATGGCATTTTTCAGCCCTACAAAAATAAAACACACTCCAGCACTTTGCCTCAAATCCAATCAAGCTCCGTTATCAGCTCCCTCTCATCAACAAGGGCTGCTGATGGAGGCTGGTGGGGGTGGCGGTGTTGGGGCTATAAGCCGACCCCCCCAACCCCATCATCCAACCTACACCCCCTCACCCCTACACTCACACCATACACACTCCACCCGGATCCACTCACCCCCCCGTCTCCCTATACCCTCCTCCTCTGGTTTCCGTGGCGACTGCTAAGCCCGAAGTTACGGTAAAGCTGGTGTGCCGCTGAGCCCTGGGCAGGATTTGTGACAGAGAAATCACATCAGCCTATGCTGATTAACAATTCCATTCCACCCTGAGATTTATATAAAAAAACTATCTTACATTTGGCTTTTTAATAGGAACGATCGCTATCTCAAATTGAGTCCCTGCAAACTTTAATAAAGGCTACAGGGTTGAGTGGCATTTTGCATGCTGATTTAGGCCCGATTGGCGGCTTTTGATGAGAGGGAGGCTGCTATGTAAAGCGGTGCTCCTAGCGCTTTTCCACATCGCCGGTTCAAATGCGGAAGGATAAGAACATGAAAAAAAATACCACTTCCATCTGCAATCTTCGGATTTCTCTCTGCCTCCCTCCCTCACTCTCACTCACTCTCTTTTTTCAGAAAATGATTGACTGTTGAATATGAATAAATGGAATAGAATGAAGCAGGAATAGAGAGACTGAGCGTGGCAGACAGAAGAGAGATGGAGGAGAAGAGACCGAGAGAGGGAACAGGAATAAAAGAAACCCTCTCCTGGACTCCTTTTTTTTTTCTGGAGGTAAAAAATAAAATCATAAAGCCAAGGTTTTTATGCTCTCCCATTCTGACATTTGGAGAATGGTATTAGTGTAGAATATTCACAGTGTACAGAAAGGAGCACGGGCGCAAGAGAGAGAGCGTGTGTGTGTGTGTGCGTGTGTGTGTGTGTGTGTGTGTGTGTGTGTGTGGCGCGAGGAAGGGAGGGGGGTATCAAATAAAAAAACATCTCCAGAAACACTTATCCCCTCCACCCCTCCGCTCTGGCCCCCACAAATCTACATCAGTATTAAAAAACTATTTATAGTAAGAGTTCAGCTTAATGGGATAATCAGCTCTATTTGTAAAGATATTGGATAATCCCAAATAGTTTATATGGGCATAGAGATTTAAAACATTTTCATTAGATATACTGCATTTCGGGGGCATTTCAGATGTCCCTCAGTTCACTGTATAAGCTGGCCGAGACAAAAGAAGCTAAAGGAGAAATTCCTGGGGCGACGGCCAAACACTGCTTCTGCTATGGAGTATTTTTTTATCCCAACACAAAGGACAGCAGAGGAGATTTCACTGTTAACGTTGTCATCATCAACCTGCTCGGGTTTGTCACACAACACCAACGCTTCCTGTTTTTGAACTGGCATTGCGCAACTCCTGGCAGTGAAAGAAAAGATGTCGTATGTGTTTAGCAGTTGCCGGTGTTGAGCATGTATGCTTTGCCATTTAAAAAAAATAAAAAGATGAGTAGTGTTTTAATTATGCTTTGTTTCATCATGTTACATGCAGAGTTTAGTGTTACAGAATGTTCACTCTTGCCTTAACCAGAACCACTGTTGAAATAAAAAGAGAGAGGAATAGAGAGAGAGAGGGAGGAATGGGGGAGTTAAGGGGAAGAGGGCCAATGGAAGGCATCCAACAGGATCAGTGAGTAGGGCATGCTGCCAATGCCTGGCACACACACACACACACACACACACACACACACACACACACACACACACACACACACACACACAGTTTATTTCTGCCCCGCCTCTCTCCCTCAAGGAATCCCTCATATACCCTGCAGGGTGGACCACATCTACCAGGTATCAGTACCCCACCCCGGCCTATCAGCCAGTAGGAGCAGTCTTACTAGGATGCCATTTTGCAGGTGGTTGATAGCTTTATGGGGGAAATATCTTGGGTGGGGGAGGTAACATTAACAGTGTAAACTGGGCCAAGAAGACTATCACACACTCCTATATCAATATACCTATATCGTCCATCCATCGTCTTGCCAAATATCTGATGAGAGGACTGGCATCAAAGTTGTCTTTGGTGCATATGCTTATGCTTTACCATGCAGTACTAACAAAAATAATGTTAATGAGCCAAAAAGTGAGAAAATTCAAACTTGTAGCATCTCTAATAAGTTTGATGTTAATGACTTAACCTGCCAGTCTCGCAGTAAGAGTAAGCTTAATCTAAAGTTGGCTTTGCTTTTATTCTACAAAACAGTAAATTCATAACTTATAACAACCTTATCAATCTTCATTAGTAGTCTATTACAATATTAAAAGAAGACAGCTCTACTGCCCCTGAAAGTGTATTTTAAAATAACACTTGAAGCAAGCCAATGCAACTTTGGTTGTCATTGTAAATGTATGAATGTGATATTTCTTCATTTAAAAGTTACAGAGGCCATCATAAATTATTAAATGATATGCTAAGGCAATAGCTTCTTTGAAAGACCATCTACCACAGAAATTTTCAAAAAACTTCCAAAAAGAAAAACATTTTCTTTCTAGTTTGAAACTATGTTATTGAGTGATGTTTTGGAGTTTGCTGACGCCAACATTAGTTAATTTTGATAACTATTTGACACTCAGACACCCAGTGACAGCTGTAAAACTGTTATAGATATCCAGTTCATGGGTATAAGCTTGTCAGCTTATGTATGATAAATACCATTGTTAAAGAGCCAATCAGAGAAATGCACATTGGCCATTAAAGGAAGGACTTGTTGATGGAGTAGTAATCTCCTTACAGTTTTCACATACTGACAGCCCTTGTATCAAGAGCACGGTCAATTGATTTGCATTCAGAAAGAAAAAAAAAACCCTGTCATCCCGGTAAAAAAACAACACAAACGTGTTGCTGGGGTGCAACCTCGATGCTTCCATACCGAATCAAACACAGAGGACTTTAAGATGAGCTTGAAAAAGACGAAATGCTAAGTTGTGACGCCATTCTTTGCACCTAAAAATGCATCAAACCAAAATCTGCCCTGCCAGAGGAACAAAAAGTAACCCGACCTTTCCCCAAATGTGTGTTTGATGTCGTTTCAGACTCCAATGGAACAGTGGCTAATGAAGCAGTATTGGTCATCAGGGCCTTGGCTTTCTCATCTGTCAAGGGTTAAGTAAAAGTGTTCTTGTGGGTTCACACACACACACACACACACACACACACACACACACACACACACACACACACACTCATACCCCTCCTTAAACTGGCCCAGGACCCTGTTGGTACCCCCCGCACCTCGCTTACCTTCCCTCCCTGTCCAGTGCTCTCCTCTGGCCCTGATAAGATGCTATCGGTAGCCCTCTAAGCACTTGAGAGGCACTTTAGGAGATCACTGGAGCCATTACCATGAAAAGTAAAAGATACGGGCTATATTGATGCCAGATTAATACTGACCAACATGTTATTGATTCCCGCCCCACTCCCTCCTCTCCCCTATCCCCTTTTTTACTCTCCCTTTCTTTTCTTCTTCTCTGGTCTGGACCTGTGGCAGTGATCTTATTTTCTGATGGAGCAATGTTTTGTGGCCTGGCTTGGGGAAAAGGCCGCCACTCCCTCCTCCTCTTCCTCCTCCTCCTCTTCGTCGGTATGAGGCCATTATCTACGGTTTCACAGGGCCATCCCTTAAAAGGCGCAGAGCAAAGGCTCGCTGTTATCTGCTGATGTTATTCAATTGTTACAGGACAATCTGGGCCATTAGCCGGCTGTGTTAAATAATGCATCCGCTTTTAAAGGGGACCCTTATCTCTTCTATGCGTGTGTGTTTTTTAACATTATTAGTATAGGAGTGTAATGAAAGGTCCCTGCCTGATGAGCACTGATATGCCTCCAAGGTCTCTCTATAAAGCTTCACAACAGCAACAACACCAATGCATAAACAAACAGTGACCTTTTTAATGAAGCCTGGTTTTATCTTGTTTTTATTAAAATGGGCAACAAGAAGCGGAAACCGCTTCAGAAGAGATAAAAATGCATTTAAATGTGCTCGTCGAAAGGCGCAGACAATCGATCACAATGCTTATACAGCCGCTTGGGAGGAAAAAAAAGCACAGCACATATGGGCCAGTGTGTGTTGCTATGAGACACAAAAGGGAGGAAGAGATCGAAAGCGTAGGAATGGAGGGAAAAGACGGAAGAGGTGAAGAATGAGAGGGATGGGTAACCTTAGTGAGAGAAAACCAAATGAAGAAGAGGAGATGGCGAAGGGGAAAAGCGAGGATGTAAAGGATGAGTACAGAGAGAGGGAAAGGATGGAGGATGGGGATGGCGGCAGGAGAGCGATAACCGCAATGTCTTCAGTCACAGATTTACACAGGCCATTGCACTCCCATTCTCCCTGCCTCTTATCAGTGGAATTATTGAGCAGTGTGGCATACCATTAAAAATTCTGCTTAGATTTCACAAAAATCAAATTGCGCAAGGTAATGAACGCAGCTTTCAAATGGACTTCTCACTGATACCCATTCTCAGCAGGCAGAAATACATCTCAGTCATAATTCGCTATCTTTATTGTACTTCTACACAGCCTTAACTATGCTGCCAAAGCAGGGCAAAGCTTAATAATCGCTGTTGCCCTTGATGTTAAAGGGATGATTTTGTGGCTATTGCTTTGCAGCTGTTTCTCGCTCTCCCTCCCGCACTCCTCCCATCTTTTTCCTTCTCTCTTTCTCCTATCTCCATCTATCCCCACTTCTTTTTTGTCCTTGCTTTCTCCTCCTCTTTCTTCTTCTATGTTTCCCTTTCTCTGCAGGCCACACTGTCAGCCGAGGTCAGATAGGTCAGAACGTTTTTTTTTTTTTTACTCCCAGAATCCCCCTCTTCCATAGCACTGTTTGCTGATGACTGAAAGCTATGAAGCCAGGCAGAAACACATTTCAAGGATGTCAGCACCCTTGTTTGGATTGGCTCGTACTGCTCAAATACACACATAGGCACAGACAAGCGCACAACTTCATTTGTCTTCTTAATTTATGGCTCAGACACATTAAAATATAAATGTCTGTATGTAGGCTATAAAAGCAGAGTCTCTTTCTCACAGACGAGACTGAAGACAAGGCTCCGTTGTGTGCAGTCATGAGACAATAGAGTGAGGTAACACTAAAGGAGTGGCAGGGCATGTGGAACCACTTTGTACCTCCCAACAGCTATAAATCTCAGAGTACAGTAGTACTCATAATAGTTTAGCCATTTGACACATAAGTCGTTGACATGGGCATGTGCTAAGAAGTCATTAGAATATGAAGAGAAAAGGATAGACTTCTTTTTCTATTATGTTTCTCTGTGCATAGGGGAGTTGGGGTTGTTTCTTTAAATGAAAAGAGAAGAGCATTTAGAAGATGTTATTGCATGTAAGTTCAAAAGGTGTGCATTAGCTTTTTAATCCCATAAATCATTGTAAGGGTAAGCTTATTTGCAGTAACTTACCATTCAAAGATTGACATCTACTACCTTTTTAAGTACCTTTTACTTTGCTCCAAAAAAAAACTTATATTATTTATTTTGACATAATCCTAAATTGCTGTCAACGAGAGCTCTAATTGACTTTTAAGGCCTGGTCACACTGGCATTTAAAGCGACACAATTTTGTGGGGCGATCAGTTGATTACAATGGAGTTAACGTTATCAGTGGATTTGCTTATGGGGATGAAGTTGGAGTACAAACTGCTGCACTAAGGAGGAATGGTTTGCACATAATTGTCAAACAAGAGTCGATGGTAGAAATATGTATTTTGAATAAACTGTTTAAACTTATGGTTCTGTTAGTGACCGAGGTAACAACTTGCTAATTGACAGTTAGCCTGCTGTTGACACCAGAATATCTTCCTTTAGAGTTTAAGTACTAAAAATGGCAACACTCAAGCAAATTACTGGATTGTTGATATTGACAGCATGGCCAACAAAGCAGCCGTATTGAAAAACTGTATTATTTTCAAAATGTTGCAATCTGTTCTGAGTCTGCTGCTGACACTTCACGTCCTGGTATGCTGGCCCCTCCCTGACTGGGCTTAATTGTATCTTGCAGATGCAGATTTCTAAGGACATGCAGAACAGATGTTCTGAAAGAATACAGGACAGTGGCGCCGGCAGCATTCTGTTTCATAGTATGCACAAGAACCACCCGCCCACTAAAACGGTTTACGGTAGGATCATGCACAGACGAACATGTTCATAGCAAGTATATATGCAATGCAAGTAGTAACACTTAAAGAAATCTGGGGTAAAAATGCATGCTACACAAGCCACCTTTTTAAAACATGCTCTTAATGCATTTGACTTGCACTTCATCAGTGAGTACTGCACCTAACTGCATTACCAAACTGTTTGTCTGACATTTGAACATGACAGGACATAAACAATGCAAATTTGTCAGACAAACTTCACTGCTCAGATGGATCTAGTTCCACTTAACTTAATGTCAGCCCCCTCACCCCCAGCCCCATTCATCCAAAACCAAAAATAACAACCCAAAGCCCCAACACTGTCCTCTCTGTAGCTTCCTGGCACAGACTCCATCTGGCTGGCCTTTCTCTGCAGCCAGTATCAGTGTGATGTGCCAAAGCGACAACTGCACGCCACGCAGATCTCGCCTGTCTTCTGCGGCTAGTTAGCCCGCTAGCGCTTTCAGCTGTCTGCCCGTCTGTTGGTCGGTCCGTCTCTACTCTGCTGGGCTTCTCCAATCACAGGCCTTAGCCCGTGAAGCCCCTAATCCAACCATGGGCTTTACCCCACCAGCTCAGTGTAATCACACAGCTAATTCACAGGCGGACGGGAGGAAGGCAATCCGTGACGGACGTTTTTTGTGCAACTAAGAATGAGCTCCCCGGTGACCAGGGGAGGTGGTGGACTGGGAGACTGTCAATGAAGGG
Organism: Zingel zingel; assembly: GCA_023566125.1. Lineage (NCBI taxonomy): Eukaryota > Metazoa > Chordata > Actinopteri > Perciformes > Percidae > Zingel > Zingel zingel. Next base: position 27,248,694 of record CM042331.1, on the reverse strand, counting down.
GCCATGAAAAGATGACTCCGGAAAGGCGATATGCGAGGGGAATAGATGAATAGCAGAAACGGGCTCTGAGATAGAAGTATGAAATAAGGAAAATGTTTGGAGTGTATGGAAAAAAGGGACATGAATCTGTAGCAGTCTTTTGCCAAGAGAGTGTTGAAAGAGCCATTGTGACTTGGAACAGTCTATATTACTCAATAAAGGCTATGATGAAAGGCGAGGCTCTGTATTAATTTGGATAAAAAACCTTTGCCTCCGTGCCCCTTTTCTCTCTCGGCTCCCATCCACGACACCTCTGTGGTTTAAAGCAGTGTTCGGTTTCAGTTCAGCAAGCCAAGTCATTACATTTCAACATGTCGCACCTTTCAGAGGGGGGAATTAACTAGTGCTGTTATTTCTTCATTCCCCATGTGCCGGGACCCAGCGGAAAAAAAAGAAAAAGGGGAAAAAAAGGTGCAGATATGTTGACATTGTCACATCATGCACACTCGCATGCATGCCTGTGCTGTATGTCCTCTGACTGTCCTCTCCACAGAACAGCCTTCTCATTGCTAATTTCCGATTAACAGGAGGTGCAGGGATTGTAGCATGGCTGTCTGCCTGATTTTACTGTTGACATCCCAGCAACAAAGGAGAGTGGATCTCCCTTACACCTTACATCAACACACTCCAGCAGTCAGAGTAAACGGAGTGGAAATCACAAATATACTGTATAACTGTGCATATGACCCAGGCTAGAAAAGTCTAGATGAAATGATGAGCTAGTTTGCAAGGTCGGTCCCTTTGCGGCTGGTGTAGACACCGTGGTACACGGCACTTTTGTCAGTGTTCAGTAACATAGATGTCCCAAACCTGAGGCCTGTACCACGAAGCAAGATCAACATGCCCTGGATTTATTTCAGTTACCCGGCTTCACCTAACCTAACAACCGCGGGTTGTAGGCAACTGTCGTTGCTTTAGCCTATTATTCCAGTTGTAACCCTGGCAGTGGTAAGTGATCGTGAGAGCAAATAAAAAAATATAAAAACATAATTCAAACCGATGTGGGGCATTGGCAGCACACGGCTCAACAAGCCGACAAATAGCCTGTACGTAATTCCCTCCGCTGAAAATCTATATCTTTCATAAAAATACCCATCAGGGAATGTTAACAGGGTTGTCGGCCTCTATGTTGAACCTTCTATGAGTGCACCTCTTGCTATCCGCGCACCGAGCGCCACCGGATCTTCTAAGAACGGTGACGCCGTTATCAACCGAGTATTGATTGGTCAGTAGGCGGTGCTTTTACACCGGTTGATCTCTCATCTCCAACATAACCTGCTCCCGACCAGGTTAGGTATTCAGCATAAGTTACCACGGCGATTTAACCCGGTAACAAATGATCCACCGTCGTGATACACAAAACCCTGGGTTGAACCTGAAGTTACCTCGGTAACGCCAAATCTTGCTTCGTAGCACAGGCCTCTGGTCAATGGGAAGCATTGGTGGAAGAAGTATTCAGATCCTTTACTTAAGTAAAAGTACCACACTGTAAAATACCCTGTTACAAGTAAAAGTCCTGCATTAAAAATGTTACTGGTAAGTAAAAGTATGTATGTATGTATCATCAGGCAAATGTAGTATTAAAAGTACTCAATGCAGAAAAATCCTCACATTTTAGAAAACTGGAAACAATCCAAACAGTTCTGTCAATAAACTAAGTGTTTAATCGGCTCGTCATTTCAGCTGGACTTGTAGGCTGTTATATTGTTGGGTAGTTTAATTTATAATAAAACATCGTATTATATAAACTACATGTGTTATGTGTGCAAAAATCTTAATTTGTAAAGTTACTAATAACTAAATCGAATGAATGTAGTGGAGAAGCAGAAAGTGGCATGAAAAGAAAAGACTCAAGTAAAGTGCTTTAAGTTGTACTTAAGTACAGTACTTGAGTCAATGTACTTGTTACATTCCACCAGTGCTGGGAAGTACGACAATACCTGTGACCTGTGAAAACCTGCAGTGATGCACATGCTAGTGTGATGGACACAGGTGTTTTTATATTGCAGCTGTGTGTTTCCCTTAATGCAGTTACTTTTACCAGTGAGTTACCAGAGAAGGAGACACTGAAGATGTTTGTTTTTTATTTCTCCTTTTAAGAAATCTTAAAAGTCCAATATTATAAAAAGTAAGATTTCAATGGTTTTATTATTATTATAAAGCAGGTTGACGTGGTAAAGTATCAAAAGGCTCAATCCACGTCAAAATGCACACAGCCCGTATTCAGAAACTGTTCCTATATATGAGCCGTCAGAACTTCCCTACGTTTGTGATGTCACAAACTATACTATATATAGGTATAGTGCTGCTACATTCACCAGGGGCCCCACAATACGATATTATCACAATTCTTGTTTCATGATACAATATTATTGTGATTTTAAACATATTCTGATCTTCTGTGATATATTGCAATGTATTACCTTTTTTCCAACTTCAAATTATGTCCCCAAAGGTAAACTTGGTCGACATCTGTTTTATCTATAAAGACACATTTCTTTATTTATTTTTTCTTATTTTGTTCATCTGAATTGAGTTTATTATTCTAGGACCAAAAAGTTACATTCTCATGTGCAATTTATAGAATGAAAGATCGACAGACAGTAAATAAAAATAATGTTTTTTTGACATTGAAGCTGTGTGTAGTTTCTGTGTAATGACAACAACACTCCCATTCACATGGTCAAGTAAATGAAATAGCAATAATGTCTATTCCTAATACGTTACAAAAACCTATTAGTAACCTGTTCAAGAGCAGTAAGGCGACATCCGTGTCTGACCTCCGTCCCCGTTTCTTTTTTCGTCGCTCTCCAACTAGGAAAAGCCACACTAATGGTTATCCGTGTTTGTCTTCGTCATTGATCATTTTCTTTTTGGGATTTTAGTCTTAACTTCTTCTGAGTGTGTAGGTCTTTTCTTAGCAGTGCAATCACTGACTGAAACATTTCGTGGGCACTTCTTCGGGTTTTCAGCCATGCCTTCTCCTGTTGCAGCCGTCCTCTTCGTCTCCAAAGCTGAATGCCGTGGTCCAAAAAAAAAAGCATCACTTGAGTGTGCGTGAAGGTCGCGTGACTACGCCATTTTGTAAACACAGCCATACTGAGACATACTGAGCGAGTTTTGTGGAGCTGGTAGCCTTAATTAGTGTTGTATCAACTCATTTGGCAATGGCTTGAATGTACGGGACGTTCGTTAAAATAAAATAGTCGTGCAATATTAAAGCATTCTAGTAGAAACTCAAAATACAAGTATGAACCTGAAAATAAGCATGCCATGTCTCCTTTAGACTCAATTGCATTCATCATCCTTATATGAAATGTAGATTTATTGAAGTTTTGAAGTTTCAAATTAAAATGTATGTCGTTTTCATCCACTGTGATTCACTGATGAAGCTTTTAAATTACTTTATTGCCCTAAAAAGATTTACTAGCTTGAGTACCAGTGATCGGCCTGCATTGATTGATCACTCCAGGGTTCTGTGGTTCTTATTACAGTTACTCAATACTCAGATTTGTTTGATCAGCGCTGATAGGTGCAGGCCTCCTGGAGGTGGGCGGAGCTGCATTTTTGCTCCGTTGCTACCTGTCTAGATGAGTCAGAGTTAGAGATGAGTTGAAGCTAGGCAGCTAGGTGAGGTTTAGAGGGGTAATCTTTGCTCATTAGCGGCACCCACAAGTGTTTCTGTGTAGCAATTCGGTCAACAAAACCAGACCTGGAGGGAGATAAACAGGCAGGTAGATAGATATACTGACTGATATGGTGAGCAGGTTCAAGGGAACTTTTATGGTGTGAATGTGTGTGATGTCTGCGATGTGTGTGTGTGTGTGTGTGTGTGTGTGTGTGTGTGTGTGTGTGTGTGTGTGTGTGTGTGTGTGTGTGTGTGTGTGTGTGTTGGCAACCCCACTCAGCAGAACATAGACCTATAAAACCATCATGTAAAATCTCCAAAGTCTCCCGTCATTACGGAGGCTTTGATGTAAACCCTCAGAACAAACAGCCAAGCCCAGCGAGTTGGAATGTTGTGTTTGTCTCATTGGGTTGATTTCAGTCAGTACGTTTACATACACACCAATATTCCACTGTTAATCCGAATATGACAATATTCCGAATTTGATACAGGTCATGTAAACAGCATATTCCAGGTCGATATTCCAAATAAGGCCTTTTTCCAAATATAGCATTTTTCAATTAAGATATGGGATATTCCGGTATTATTTGTCTTTTAGAGGCATTATTTGGACATGTATACAGCGCATTTGGAATATGCGTCTCAGTCGGGGTTTCCCCACAGGCTTATGGTCAGCTCTGTGAGTTGCTATGGTTTTTGTACACAAACCAACCAGCCAACAGTTTGCAAGGCTGGAGACCCGATAAGAAGGAGAAATACAGCTACTTTTAAACACTATCAAAGACTTGGATATCAGCAGGTTTTTGGATATGCACACACATCGCTACGCTTACTTTCAAGAAGCTGGTTGAAGGAATGAAAGAGGGAGGCTGTGTTCACACGGTCCAACAAGTCCGGCGCTGCTGGTAAACTTTGAAAAAATCCTGTTTTGCATGGCTGCCTGTAAACGGGAATAATAGTGGAATATTCACTTTCATTAGCCAGTAAACAGCTTAGTCGGAATATTGTCTTTTTCGGAATTAGGTCAAAAACCGGAATATTACGTGCATGTAAACGTTGTCAGTGTCTGCAGTGTGTGTAATTTAAAAAAAAATTATGTGACACATTGATGACCTGTTTCAGATTTTAAAAACAACTGAGGAAGACCTACTTGGATTTCTTAGAAGTTAAACAAAGCAGGTGCTCCTGCATGC